>JASANF010018982.1:0-38851 GCA_030248245.1 Trissonchulus sp. WLG1_4 | reverse complement strand
TAGAAATAATCTCGTTAACGACGGCATTTTTGCCGTTGTGACAAACGAATGCCGTCGGCGGCAAAACAATCCGCCCTCGGAACAACCAGACCTCCTGAATCTGCAGGAGGGTCTGGGGCAACAATTGCTGCGCAGTTGAATTTCCGCTTAGCAATTCTGCCCATGGCAGCATTCAGCTGTTGGGAACTGTTGAACTTTTTTGTCAAAATTCATAATCAGAATAACGTTTACAAACTTTGTACGAATATTGGTACACTAATTTGAATGAACAAAATAAAAAATGTAAAAAATTTGTATGTGGTTTAGATGTTACTCAGTGTTCATTACCTCAATTAGCAAGAATTGGGCACATGGGTGTTTGCCCACTATTGTGGCCAACTTGTGCTCGATAGTGGCACTCTTCGCCGGCAGCGGCTTTCCATCGTTGAGGCTATCGACGACGCCAGCAAATAAAGCGACGCATGGCGCACTATCAGCGCGCTGCCGGTTCGCCAGGGTCTGCTCGACGCTTTTCTGGGTCTCAACTAGACCCTGCCCACGCTCGCCAAACAGCCGCAACTGTAATTAGTCTTTGTTGTTATTTTCGACTTAAAAGGAGCTTCAAGACTAAAGACTGTTTAAAATTAGTACTTTTAGTCTTTAATTTCTTGTCTTTGATTGTAAATTTTATTTATTTATGTTATAGATGATTATACAACTCTGAACATTCAAGTTACAATTTCCAAAATTTTCTTTTCAAGACTTTTTGTAATTTTTAAACATATTACTGGAAGCTGAAACTAAATTGCAAATAAAGATTAAAGCTAAGGACGCAAATTTACAAAATATTTATAAGAAATTCACCACTGACGCTGTTATAGTATTTTTCGAACATGTTTTTCTTCATTTTGGCAACATTTGAGTCACCAAAAACGAGCAACATTTTCCTAAAAAATAATAATCTTCGATTGGCTGACTTGCTTACGGATAATAACAAAGTTGAACATGTTTAAACTTTGCACATGAACTTGAGCATATTCCTTACGGATACTTGCGGGCATTCCCTAAACTGCTCATGGAAAAGTATATATGACCAATCGCAGCTTGGGACAGAAGAAAATATAAAGTCACCTATAGAAAGTGAACAAGGCCACACAAAACTCTAATGCCGATACAATCCGCCGATCCAATTCAAGATTCCAAAAATTACTATCAGAGACTTATTTTAAGTTTAACTTAATTAACTTTAAATGGTTCAACTTTTTGGCCCCACTGACAAACTGAACAAACTTTAAGCTCAAATGTTCTCACATCAGGCAGATGTGCCTTTGAGGAGTAACGTATGTGAAAATAAACGAAATCGGAGAACTTTGACTTTGGACCTGGGTAACCCCTCCCCCTACTCGGGTCGGGGGGATATCCAAGTCGAAATTTAAATTTAAAGTTCTTTAATTTTGCTTACTTTCACATATGTTACTCCCCCAAGGCGCAAAAAACCTAAAGTAGCCGGTAGTTGGACAGTTATATCACAAACCACATCAAGCCATCAAGCTGAAACTTGGCATAGTAGTTGCCCATATATATGCGCAAAATTGTATGATCGGATGTTCTCAACCCAGAAATCAAAGACAAAACGTTAAAAAATAGAGTTTTTTGATCAAATTAAGTGACTCTAGGTTTGGCGTCGCTTCTCAGACCTTGGGCAAAAATTAAAAAAAATGAACCATGGAGGTTGAGATATGACATTAGGGCTACATTGTGTGCAAATTTGAAGCGAATGGGAGAACCAAAAATTTTCACTAACACAGGTAGCCCCCCCTTCCCCATTAAGGACGAGTGCGAACAGGTCTGTACAGGATCGTAAATCAAACAGCTGGCTATCGTTCCCTTTATTTGGACTTCCATTCAATTGTTTGTTACCAATGACCGCATTCATGTATGAGGTAAGTTTTCACAGTGCAAACTGTAGCGCTATGAACTGAGTATAATTTTAAAGTTCGAACCGCTATAGCTGAAAGTTAATCAGTGACGTGACGTGTTATTTAAACGAAACATTTCATTTGTGCAAGAAAAAATAAAAAAACTAGTCCTCATTGCAGAGAAGAAATTTGTGCAATTGACGCAAAAAATCCGGATTTGTTTTGCTCTAATTGTGATCGCTGACTCCTAACGGGCGCGAATAAGAGTTATTAAACGGATTTTTGGTGGTTCAAAAAATCCGGATTCGGTTAAAATCCGGTTTTTCACCCAAACTGGTTTGTACTAGTCCTCGATATTATAGAGACAGGGACAAGGACCATTTTTGGTTAGCTATAGTAAAACTTTGACCAACACGGTTCGTCTTTTTTGCGTACTAAGATGGCGCGACGACAACGCTTTGAATTTGAATACAAAATGTGGTTGATTTCACCGAGTTTATTTTTAGAACTGCTGACAACAAAACGATAGGGGACGGAATGAGGACGCGTGTTAACTAGATTTCTAGGTCAATTCCTTTCCGACTATACAAGTAACGTCGTTACTCGTGAAAACAGCTTTATTCGGTGCATCGTTAACCGGGTCTTCCTTTCTGTTTCCTTTGCGTCTCGATGTCGTGCTGACATAATCGTCGTCTTGACTCTCCTCACTGGTTGTGTCCAGTAGAATGGCCGTTTCTACTTTATAGCGAGGCTTGTCAGACCGCTTTCGGTTTCAATGCTCTTGTTCAGTTTCATCGATACCTTAGAATAGGCTCGATACCTTTTGTGATTGCTTCTTCGATTGTAGCAGGTTGCGATTTCTTCACTTCCCGGCGCAGCCAATTTGGCCGTCAATTCCGTAAAAATAATTGCAAAATCATATTATCAGACATATCTTCATCTGGAGTGGCTTTGCCAGCCAGGCTCTTAAGTGCAGCAGCGTACTTGATCGGACTTTTATCCTCTCTGCGGCACCTTTGCATTAATCTGTCCATATAGTACTGTTCAATGTGCTGAGGCTCGAAATGACGCGTCAACGTCGCTTTGAGTTCTTGGAGCCCACCATTCTTCACTGCATCCGGTACGCTTTTGTAGACTCTGAAAGCGTCCCCCTCCAGGTCAAAGCGAAGCCACAATTTCGCTTCCTCTTCAGACCACCGGTTGATGAGGCGGGCATCGTCGAACTTCTGGCACCATTCAATCCACGACTTTGTGCAATCAAATTTTGGCTATTCAGCCAACGGACGAAACATCAAATCTTTCGGCGGGGCCGCGCCAGCGTCGTCCATGCCAACTATCGCAGCACCAGTATAAGAATTAGGCTTTATAGTAAACACTGAAGACTGTATATATAGGCTGTTTAATTACAATCAACTGAGTAGCAGATCAGATTAGAAGCTAGTGAGTAATTACATGTTTTATTTCATTACAGTAGTAAATATATCGTTGTTAAAATTGCAATTATTATCAAGAGTTCATAACAGCAAAAGTATGACACTCTTTTTATTATGCTTTCAGGCGTGCGTCCAATGCGGGGCGCGAAATAGGCCTTTTATGTACGGTACGGTTTTGAGGGGGGGTACAGTTCAGTTCAGTACACCTCAGTTCAGCACATCAGCGAGAGTCCTTGTCAGTGTCTTGAAATGAGTGGGGAGGATACCCTCTCTCAACTCGCCACCAAGTATTCAAGTACCGTAAAAATTAAGCAGAAGATAACACAGAATGCGTTCATAGCATACCCAACTAAAAACCGACAACTAAACACAATTTTAGCCAACAATTAACATCACCAATGCGGCGCCCGAAGTAGTTTACGGTAGCTTCTGTAACCATTTCACGCTACCGAAGAAAGAGGGGATAGGCAAACCATGCACTCATAAACACTAGTATGTAGCTTGAAAAACTACACAAAATTAAAATATATGAATAAAAGTTGTAAAGACGTTTCACTTACGTACCTACGTTAAGAAATCGCCACAAAAATGACCAGCCAACACTACCTACTATATACATGCAAAACGCTTGTTAATTGTGCGCAGTGTCAAAACGTAGCTAAGTTTCAAAAAATACAAAAAATGAAATCACGTGTACATAAATAGATGTCGTGCATGCTGAAATCCGATGAAAAATTTTAAAATTTAAAAAAAACATGTAAGTACGCAAAAACATGATCATTAAAATAAAAATTACTTACAGTCGAATTAAAAAGCAAACAGCAAGAACTTAGCGATAAATAATATCACTTCACGGATGTAAACACTAAAACCGCAATTATACGCTAGCATGAATCTTATTAAACCTCTCGAAAGCCAGTCAATTAGCTAGAATTACGTTCATTGAATGTGAACATAAAGTGAGCATAAAAAATTTTTGCCTGCACCTTGGGGTGCAAAGTACATTGTATAGGCATATACGTACAACCATTCGGAACATAAGCTTGCTAAATTATGTGACTGTTAAATAATTTTCTTTTTTTTAAATAATGCAATATTTTGCACATATTTGTTCATATGTGCACGCTGTGTGCGACATTTTGCGCTAAACTGTGTGAAATAACGCACTCATTAGTTTTAATTGATATACGGATTTACGCACGGCGTTTCATAGTTTGGCGCATCAAGTGCTAAATTTAACATATATTTGTGCGAAAAATCGCATTTGTAAAACCAATTATTACTAATCCGATAAGTTACATAGTTTTAAGCTGTAAGGGGGGCAATTTGGCAATTTTGTTTAACCCCTTTATCATTTTGTTATTATTGAGATTGTTTTGGCAAAGTCTATTGTTCTAATTTTCCTGTTGGACCAAGTATATTGTTCCTACTTTTTAAGTGTGACACCTTAATGACCTTTCAGATGGACATTCTATTGTTTTAGTTTTGCAAAGTTGGCCACTGGGCCCAATTTGCACCATTACTACGATTCGACCACTTGCATTGCGGCCTGGTCTCCAGGCTTTTTCAGCTTTTCGTACTTTTTCATGTCCCCTTTTTTTATACAAATTTCCCGTTTCCAGCGACCATAGTCGCAGTGCTTGGACATCTGGACCTGGTAACAGGTATTTAAACACAGTCTGCAGATTGATAATAGATTTTTTATTTACTGCCTAGGTCTTCTTTTTTCAGGTAAAAAATCTTATAAAGTATCACTTTGGAATAACCCATGCCAACACTTTTTATGTAGCCTTAAAAAGCATTAAAAAGGCTTGAAAATAAGCTATTAAAAACTTCTGTAGGCCCAATATAGCCTGGGTTATGAGTAAAGTTGATACTCTAAAAAATGGTTATTTTTAGTCGTAGATAGAAAGAAAGCGCAGGAATTCGTTCGCGAAGTATCTTCGCTGAACAGATTCCACAAGTACTATATCTTTTTTAAGCTGGGGGGACCAAACTACACTATTAAATTCTAATACAGGACGGATATACGTGATGAAGACGGAATTTAGAAATTGGCTGTCTCTGCAAATACAAGTTTTAAAAATTAAATTACAGCGCCGAAATGCATTTGCAGTAATAGAAAGACGATGTTGAGAGGACTGTTTAGATTGCAAGAAATAAAGATACCATGATCTGTAGTAATAAACACTGACTCCACTTTGAACTAAGTTCAGGTCGCTAATGGCTCGATTCCTCGGCTACCTGTTGATGCGGTCCGATAAAAATTGTTCTATCCAAAGCAAAGTTCGGCCGCGAATACCATAAATGTATAGCTTTCTGTGGAGTTTTTCATGACTTACAGTATCAAAGGCCTTACTAATATCAATATAAATGACATCAATGCTTTTTTTTTAATTCAGTACGTCCAATAATTTTCACATTCTAAAAGTTGGGTCTTAGTGGACTTTTTACTTACGAAACCATGCTGATGTTCAGTGATAACATTATGACTGCATAGAAAATTATTAATTTTATTTTTATAATACGTTCTAAAATTTTACAGCAGACATAGGTTAGGCTTATAGGACGGTAATTTTTCGGGTCTCGAGAGTTGGTGTTGCTTTTCGGAATAGGCACAACATGAGCAATTTTCCATGCACTCGGGACGTCGGAGCAGTCAAGAAATTTTTGAAACAACATTTGGAGTGGAATGGCTAACTGAGCACTAAAATTTTTAAACAGAAAAGCAGGTAATAAATCGGGTCCGCTAGCTTTGTTGGACCGCATTTTTTTAATTGCATCAGTCACATCGGTTCAAGTTACTTGAATATCAGGCATTGAGTCAAAAACGGTTGGAGGGTCCCCCCATCATCCGTAGTGAAAACAGAGGCAAAATTTTTGCTCAAAAAGTTTAGCTTTGTTTGCATCATTTTCGACAGTGACGCCGTTAATTTCAAACGATGGTACACGCTTTTTACAATTAAGTTTAGAATTTACAAACTTATAAAATTTTTTCGGCGTAGGATTACACAGCAAAGTAGCTTCTGCTTGTTGAGTATGTACACGTATCCTAGATCTGCATTCATTGACCTTTTCCCTGTATGAGCGACGAAGGGCATCCGATGGTGCGTGGACAAGTTTTTTTATAAATTTTTCTTTTTTGTGAAATCAGGTTTCTTATAATTTTGGGGTGTTTTCGTTTACGGCTTATTGTAAACTGTTTAACGGGCACGAACTCGGACAAAAGTGATCTGCAATACGCCGAAAATACGTTCCACATTATCGAAGCATCAGGACAGTGCATAAAAAGTAAACTCCATATCGTCATTTCTAGTTTAACTAAAATACCAACTTTATCGGCGTTATCCCAATCAAAAACAGTTTTCTCAGCAGGCTGGGAAGATTCCATTAGTGAATCGTTAGGTTGAAAAATGACTACTGCATGATCACTGCTACTCAAGGGAGCTTCAACGACTAGGTTTTTTATTAAATGTGGCTCATTTTCGAAAACTAAATCAAGCGCTTTATTAAATTATTAAATTATTAAATTAAATGTTTTTTATTAGGCATAAAAACTTTCTGTTGAAAACTATTAGAATGAAAAGCGAAGACAAAATATTCTTGTTTGTATCTAGCGGATACAACTAACGGATTCTACGATATATCAGGCAAATTTAAATCACCTGTTACTATCACTGAAGTTTTAAATGCTGACAGAAATTGCAAAAAGGAGTTCAGTGGGTTTAGTGCATCAGTGATAGTAACGGATGGGCAATACATGCAACAGAAAACAACTTAATAACTAACAGCTTAATCCGAACACAAACCGTTTCGACTCCACAAAAACAATTCAAATTTACAATATCACTTTTTAAATCTTCACGCACTAGGATTGCAATTTCATATAACATTTGCACCACGCTCAATGAAACATCAAAAATTTCAAAGTATGTTCAAGTAAGGCCATGTTTACATTGGGCTTTTTTCAGCTGCTCGAGCAGCTGAAAAAAAGCCGGAAACGGCTTGGAAAAAAAGCTGGAGCAGCTGAAAAAAGCTGGAACTGCAGCGTTGTCATGACAACGGAGCAGCTAGTCTATAGTGACCGCCATACTTATCCGCATTTTTTCCGCTGCTCTAGTTTTTTTCAGCTGCTCGAGCAGCTGAAAAAAAGCCGGAAACGGCGAAAAAAAGCGGCAACTTTTTTTCAGCTGCTCGAGCAGCTAAAAAAAGCTCAATGTAAACACGGCCTAAAACACATCTGTTAAGGCCGATTCACACGATGCGTTTTGTCGCACATGTTTTAAAAATATCACAAACAACTTTGCGAGTATAGTTGCAACCAACATGTCCGCAGCACCAAAACGCACTGAAAACGCAGGCCGAATTGCAGTCTGGCGGTTTCTTCCGTTGTCTAAGAAAAGTTTTCGCTAACTTTTCATTGAATGGTCTGAATGAAAAGTTTTTAGAGCTTTACATCTAGCAAGAACGTAGCAATACGTGCTTTTAATTAGCTGTTCAACTAATTAAACTTACGCTTAACATACGTAAGTATATCCGTTAAAAATACTTAAAAATACCGTTAAAAATACGTTAAAAAATAGTTAAGCATATAAAATACGCCAGAATATTTGATTGAAATACGTATGAAATACGTAACTACAAATAACTCAGTGCGATTTTCCCACGCTACTGGAGTAGGGGTGGGCGCGGTACTGCGGTTACCGCGGTTACCGCTGCGGTAACCGCAGACGTTTTGTTACCGCGGCTACCGCAAAATTTTGCGGTAATTACCGCAGTAATTACCGCAAAAACCGCGGTAATTTTTGCGGTTTGCTATAATGAATAATCGTTACCGCGCCCAACCCTATACTGGATCTCACCCAGATTTCCCAGAGTTAGACAATGTGCGGTAGAGATGAGATCAGTGCCGGCTTTTTCGGCCCGGCCCGGCCTCAAACTTTAGCCGGTCGACCCTTGAAGTCCTTCTTGAAGTAAATTGTGCTTTTCTTGAAGTAAATTTCTTTCTTTCTTTCTTTCTTTCTTTCCGGGCCCGGCAGGGCCGGGCCGGGCCTCAGGGCCGTAAAGCTCATCTCTAATGTGCGGGCTACATATACCTAGTATGTATGTATATGTAGTGTGCGCCATCAGTAGTGCTAGCGTTTTGTGATCATCTGAGTGATCAGCATGGCGTCTGGGCTAATAATGTCGAAACAACGCAAAAATTTGCTGTATCACAATGGTTTTTGCGCGCATACTAAATTCAGTTAATGCACTGAAACTGTAAATGCATGTAAATCATGCACAGTTTCAGTGCATCACTGAAGCCTGCTAAATTGCCCAGCTGAGCATTGTGCGTTGTGTGCAGCGCACATGCTGTGTGCGCGTGTCTGCGTGGGTGTGGTAAGAGATTGTTTGTGTGTGTGTCTACATATGTATAACAAACGTCAACAATATCAACAAACGTCAACAATATGACAATATCGATGCAGATTGCAGACCATTACGCAATCGATACTCTACTAAAACCTTTACCTACTTTCAATTTAATCGCAACAACTGAGGCATAATGGTTAAGGCGTCTGATTACTAATCAGCGGGACCGATTCCTATCAGCTCGTTTATTTTTGCAATTTTTTGACTTTGTATTTTTAGTCATGTTATCATGCAAAATGTTAGTGTTTCAAGCCCAAATTTAAGTGTTTCACTAACTTTTAAGGGAAAAGTTAGTGTTAGTGTTAGGTTGTGAATTCCAGCCAAAGTGCTAAGCAAAAATTGTTTAAACCAACACAAACGTAGCATCAAAACGCAATGAAATCGTAGGTCGAATTGCAGTCTGGCGTTTAAAACGCTGCGGCAAATTCAAGACGCAGGCATTCCGCACTAAAAACGCTGCGTCTGTTCAGACATTGCGTTTTGCTTGCGGCAAGCTGCGTTTTGCCGCAGCGGCAAAAACGCTGCGGCAGAATCGCAGGCAAATCGCAGCGTGTGAATCGTGCCGCAGCGTTTTAAACGCCAGACTGCAATTCGACCTGCGATTTCATTGCGTTTTGATGCTACGTTTGTGTTGGTTTAAACAATTTTTGCTTAGCACTTTGTCAATTTTTTGAAACAGTGAAGACGCAGCAAACTGACCTGCGAGACGCACTAAGTCCGCAAAGCTTGTTCAGACGGTGCGTTTCGCTTGCGACACCCTGCGGCTTGCGTTTTGCGTCAAAATCGCAGCGGCAAAAACGCACCGTGTGAATCGGCCTTAAGACTGAGCCTAAGCCTAAAGGCCGATTCACACGGTGCGTTTTTGCCGCTGCGATTTTGACGCAAAACGCAAGACGCAGGGTGTCGCACCCGAATCACAGCGTTTGAACAAACGTTGCGTCTCGCAAACTACTTTGCTGCGTCTTTAAGGTTTTAAAAATATGAGAAACAGATTTGCTAATATTGTTGAAACCAAAACGTCCGCAGCATCAAAATGCACTAAAATCGCAGGCCGAATTGCAGTCTGGCTTTTAAAACGCTGAGAAAAAAACAAGACGCATGCATTCCGCACTGAAATCGCTGCGTCTGTTCAGACAGTGCGTTTTGCCGCAGCGGCAAAAACGCTGCGGCAAAATCGCAGTAAAATCGCAGCGTGTGAATCGGCCTTAAGCTTAGCCCTGAGCTCGAGCTGTATATGGACAAAAGTAAAAAACTATTTCTGCTGAAAAATTGCTTAAAAATTTTCAAATTTTATGCGTGTGATATGTACATCAAATTAAAGGAAATTTAAGTCTGAACAGTGAACAACTTTTGTTCTTACGTACGAGGTATGCTTGTTTTTGTGCGTTTTTAAAATATTGGCCAAAAGCCCAAAACACATTTCAGGAGCGCCACCGGCCACCGCGCCCACCGACCTTGGTGGTCCACTCCAGGAAATAGCTGCACTAT
The DNA here is from genome assembly GCA_030248245.1 of Trissonchulus sp. WLG1_4. Taxonomy (NCBI): domain Eukaryota; kingdom Metazoa; phylum Nematoda; class Enoplea; order Enoplida; family Ironidae; genus Trissonchulus; species Trissonchulus sp. WLG1_4. Next base: position 28,617 of record JASANF010018982.1, on the reverse strand, counting down.
TCCACTTCCCCTGACTTACTGTACTTGATCCAAGTTTAATGATATGGGTTCTTAACTATATTATAATAGTATTTTTTCAGTTCAGTCAAATTTTCTTCTGAATTCATTCATTGCATTTTTTGTTTAAACGAATCAACATAACACAAAGGAATATAGTCAATGTTCGAAGGAGAAGGTGCTACTTTATCGTGTGCATGCTCAACATCGGAGCAGGTTTATGTATATTCTCAGGGCTTATTTTAATGATCGGTGAAATTGGGTTTTTTAACATTACTCTGGTTGAAATTTCAGCCATCATGATACAAAAAAAAAAACAAAACTGGATCAAGTGCAGTCGGCAGGGGGGTTGGATAGTGGACCTTTTTTGGAGTAGAGCACATCAAGGGAAGCATTTTTTGTAATGGAACCCCTATCTATAAATTTGTATATATTTTCTGAGCTATGACCCCTTGAAAATTGCATTTTCAGTGTTTTTGGAAGTGAACGTAGCGCAAAGTGTGAAGCCAAAAATGGCTATTATTCTGACTCCACTTAAACACGTTTAGAATGAAGAAAAAAGGGTTTTTTTAAAAAATTGCGAAAACGCCCCTCACTGAGGGTTCAGATTTTGGGAGGTCATATCTCAGAAAATCTAAAAAATGAACTATATAGGGGTTCTTGAAGCAAAAATTCTTCCCCCAAGGTGCTTTACTTAAAAAAAATAGGTCCATTATTCCCCCCCTCCCAACTGAATTTAACCACCAAAACGTTTTATGGTGCATGTTACCGCTTATGGTAAGACCTAATTAGAAAATAAAAAAGATTATTTAGTTTTATGTATGGCCCTGGAATATGACCGATAGTTTCCAGACTAGTTTTTCCCCATTGGGTATCCCGCTAACCGCTCTCTTTCTGTTGTAGTACCATAACCATTGTATACTTTTGATCACGTCTCAATCATGTCAGATTCGGACAGCGACAGTGGACCTGAAGACGTAAGATTTTTAATGTTCATTTTATTTTGGAATCGTGATATCCGTTTTGGCCAGACATGAAGTAGCGTACTGCACTGAAACTTTGGGTGACACACACACACACACACACACACACACACATTTTCACCTAAAGAAGTGTGGGCACCGCATGAATTTTACGATTTGAGAAGGTGAAAGCAACCCTACTGACTGGGGGGGGGGGGGGACGGGATCACTGCAGTCAGGCACCCAGACGGAACGTCGCACAATTTGGGGACCCCGAACCCAACCCTTCGCGAGCTCCGTTGGGGGAGGGCTGGGGACGTTACGGGATATATCCGGAAGGTGGGACAGGCCGACCACCCCGGTGGACCCGCCCCTGCTCGTGCTGCCCCTGAGCCGTCGGGCGTAGGGTGCAAGAAGAAGATCACTGCTGTGGGCATACATGTACACGGGGTCTCGGTCTGGGGGGGCTTGTCCTGGAATTTTCGACATTTTAGGGGGGGCTTGTCCCGATTTTTTGTACCAAAAATGCTAAAATTTCCAGTTTTTGCCTAAACATGGAAAAATTTTTGCGAAATTCCGATATTTTCGGCGATTTTTTCGCTTTTTGCTAATTTTTGAAGCATTTTACGACGATCTGAAGCGATTTTGGGGTTTCAAGGAGGGGGGGGGGCTTGTCCCGACGGGTCAAATCTGAGGGGGGCTTGTCCCAGAATTTCAAATCTGACGGGGGGGCTTGCCCCCCCCAGACCCCCCCATGTACATCTATGGCTGTGGGGATCATTCGCCCCACGCTAGTGTATGGTGATTATACCCTCCATACGTGGGTCTGCTCCTCTAATAAATTTTGACAGTTTTTATTGATAATAATTGATTATATCATTGTACATCATCAGGGTTGGCAAGTCTCGGGTTTGCAACCGAGACCGAGACCGAGACCAAGCAACCGAGACCACCGAAACGAGACCTACGAGACCGAGACCAGCCCTTGGGGGTCCTTTTTTCAAGTTTCAATTTAAAAATTTGAAATACTTTGAAATGTGAAAAAATAGTGATTAAGTTAACGATCAGGTTAGGTTTATGAGTGTATGACTTGCGAAGTTGCGAGAAACTTAACATTGTAAACGACCGCAAGTATGAGAGTAGGTGACCGGATTATAGGATTATTTTTCCGCAATTCTGTCAACTTTTGGAATGCTTTAAAAGTTTCGCACACTCTTCGCATACCACAGTGTGTTTTATAGTGCATTGCATACATATATTTGCACTTTGACAGTCTGACTCAGGTGCCAGCGTAGAATCGTCCGTGCGGGTGCAGTGGTGAGGAGCAGGGTTGGCAGTCTCGGTCTCGGTCTCGGTCTCGTAAAAAACCCGAGACTAGGCTGGTCTCGGTCTCGGTCTCGGTAGGAAAACCGAGACCTGCCATAGGGTGGTCTCGGTATTTCAGATGAGACTTAAAGTTTTCAAAACTTACTAAAGTTACGAAGATTTTTTTTGATAATGTTGAGTTTCTCGCAACTTCACAAGTCATACACTCATACCTCATAACCTAAGGGTCATTTTTTTGTAATTTAATTACAAATTTTTCATAATTCAAAGTATCTCAAAAAATTTTGAAATTGAAACTTGAAAAATGGTCCCCCAAGGGCTGGTCTCGGTCTCGTAGGTCTCGTTTGGGTGGTCTCGGTAGCCTGGTCTCGGTCTCGGTCTCGGTCTCGGTTGCAAACCCGAGACTTGCCAACCCTGGTGAGGAGCATCATCACGGACCAGAAAAGTTTCTCCGGCTGACACAGTTAGGTGGGGGGGGGGAAGGTGGGAAGGTTTGATGCCTCAACCACTCCATAGCCCAATTGTACCTAGGTTTTTTCAGAGACTTAATGCTTTGACATGCGTTGAAAGGTTGGGGCTCAAGAAATTCAATTAAACTGCCACCCAATTCGCACTTCGTAACGTTGCTGAAAGCAAATGTTTAGTTACAAATCAACTACGAAGTTAGCACTGTTTGGTAAATGATGGTCAGTATTTCTATATACTGTTTAACATTATGCTTGAGTGGTTCCACATACAAATGCAATATCGCTAAGTCAGACATCGCATTCTATGTAGCTCAAACTTTAATTATATAATAGGCAAACTTTAAAGTTAGTTTGCCCGTGAACTGACATTCTTCTGCAGCAGACACTTTTGACCATTCCATGCTTGTCATTCTATTTGGAATCTTAAATCGTAAAAAAAATCTTCGTGATCGTAAAAAATTTTGAAAACTTCTAGCCTCATCTGAAATACCGAGACCACCCTATGGCAGGTCTCGGTTTTCCTACCGAGACCGAGACCGAGACCGAGACCAGCCTAGTCTCGGGTTTTTTACGAGACCGAGACCGAGACTGCCAACCCTGGGTGTATATATATTCAGATTTTGTTCTGGCAAACCTCTATATATATTATATATATATATATATATATATATATATATATATATATATATATATATATATATATATATATATATATATATATATATATATATATATATATATATATATATATATATATATATATTCAATTTTGGACCAAAAAAGCCAATTTTTGGTAAAATTTATATATTTTTGCTATTTTTTGCTGTTTGCTCGTTTTTGAAGCATTTTACAGCGATTTCGGGCGAATCGTGAGTTTTTGGGCACCTTTTTTCAGCATCAAGAATGGGGCTTTGATCGATGGTAAAAGCTGAGGAGGCTTGCCCGAAATCTCATGTCTGGGGTGGGGGGTTCCCCCCATATCCCGCTATGTATATACTTCTGTGGGACATATTAACTTACCAAGCTTAGGGAAGGGGAGCGGGAACCCATCTAGCCAGGGCAGAGGAATTGGCAGTGATTAATTTTATTATAGCATAAGCATATATATTATTATTATTATATATTTCAATTTTTGTTAACCTGCTCTTAACAGTCTTTTTCATAATGCTCTTGTTTCACAGAGAGGTCCCGCCTCGAAGAAGCCCAAAGTGGAAACCAAAAAGCCGACTTCAGACAAGAGCAAAAAGTCAAAGTCAGGCAGCTCTAAAGACAGTTCTGATGGTGTTTTTGATGTAAGTCGACTCGACAGTGACGTGGGCATTACCCAGGACTCACGTTCATATCTTACAACTTACCTGTTCGCGTGAATATTTTTTAGAATTAGTCTAGCGAGGGGAGTGCTACGCGACCCCAATATTATTTTCCGAGGGGCGGGGAAAAATCGCACCATACATGGGCAAGGTGGTAGAAATGAACCCGGGAAAATTGAGATTCGACTGCGCGGTGCCCTTCTGTATATATATGTTTTGAATTTTGTATTGATCACTAAGCCTTGTACATGTCGCCTACAGCGTATATAGCCCGAGAACTCGGCGACCACAGAATGTAGAGCTGCAGCCGCCAGCAGTTTTAAAACTAATAGGAAGAGGACATTAACGGTATATAGTAGGGTTGTCGCGGATATGCGCATCCGCACCCGCGGATGATCCGCAACTTTTTGACATCCGCATCCGCAAAAATTTAATGCGGATGTGCGGATGTTGCAGATTTGGCAAAATTTACTAAAAATGTAGAAAATCAGACGACAATTTTGATTTTTGTGCATGTATATACCAATATTTTTGCTCTTAAAACGGTGGATGAAACTTTATTCTAGGCTTTTTCACCTCATTGTTGGTTGCAAATAGCTCTTTTCTAGAGTAGGCTTCACGAATATTTGATATTGCGGGCATATTCTAACTAAGTTTTGCATGTTTGAGAGACTATATAGTCTACAAACTACAAACTTGTAAAGCAATAATTGTCAAAACAATATTATCAGTTTTTAACTTGCATGCTTTTGTAGATTAGAAAGAATAGACAAAGTACGTATAGTGATTAGTGATTATACACCAACCAAAACCAAAAGCATCAAGTTGCCAGAGGGTCATGCCGATAGCCTTTGGGTTTGCATAAAGTTAACCAATAGCGTTGTAAGGGGGTAGTGTCGCGAAAGCAGTCGATTTTGCGTAACTGTAAAACACTTTTAGAAAAAATAAGACTTCGCTCTTTCTATATTTTGAAAGTATATGTTGAGGCAAGTATTTTCGCCAAGTTTCATCAAAGTTGATGCAGTATACTGTTTGCAGTGAGGTCGCAAAGTCGGAAAAATGACGTTTTAAAAACCTATTCACATTCGATTTTTTCGTCACAATTATCAACTTATTTGTTTAGTCTGTTTACATAGACTAAAAGGACATATGTTGTAGTTTATGCACACAAAATTTAGTGCAAATTGCTTGAGTGGTTGCGGCGTAATACCTGTTTGAACTGTGAAACTGTGCGTAAACAGTGAAGTACTCACAGCAATAATGATAAGTTGTGAAAAATTTAGACACTTATTTTAAAATCAATAGAAAAACGAACCTTCATTTTTCTTTTTTCTTATTTGTGGCAAAAAACTGTGCGTCGAGACGTTATGTGTACTTCACAAGCTGGCCAGTCTGATATCTGGCTTAATTTTTTGAATTTTCATGTCCTTATTGTGTGATGTCTGGCTTACAATCGGTGATTGGTTCAAGATATTGGTAGATATTGGTAGTCTAGCGTCTGGCAGTACTTATTTAACACAGTATCGCATTGGACTAGTTTCTCAGTGAACGTACAAGTTCAAAGCAAAAAGATCTCTTTTTGCAACCTATGAGCAAAACTGCTTTCGCGACACTACCCCCTTAAACAAACTGTTGATGTCAGCGCATGGCTTAGAAGATATGTATAATGAATGCACAACTTCGATACAAACTGTTTTATCCATACATGTGACGGGGTCAAAATTTTGGGGGGGCCTCTCCGGCCAAATTTTGGGGACCGTCCCCCCCAGATCGACCAAAAATACCCTAAATTTTGCAAAATTTTCTAAAAATTTCGCCAAAAAGTGCCATTTTTTCTAAATTTTGCCCAAATTTTTGCCTCCCCCCCGGGTCCTCTTTTTTTTTGGGGGGGGGGGGGGGGGTTCCCCCCCATCCCCCCTCATACATGTATGGTTTTATCTAAGTCTCATGCCTTAGTACTTGCATTCTTGCATTCATACTTGCTATTTTTAGTATATTACGTATTTTTTGGTGAAAATTTTTTCAAAAATTCGGCTCATAGCTTGTTTAGAACGTATTCTAAAAAGATCCGCATCCGCGCGGATGTCAGAAGTCAACATCCGCATCCGCGGATGTCAAAAAAGTCACATCCGCGACATCCCTAGTATATAGCCTATCTACATGTGACAGCACCACCATTTTGGGTACCCCTCCCCTCCTTCCCTGCGACAACTCATTTTTGACCCCCCTCCCCTCCTAAAAATGACGCAAGTTTTACCTTTTTTGACCCAAAATACCGATTTTGACAAATTCTGGCGAAAATTTTGATAAACATTGCTTAAATTTCACAAAAAATGCCGATTTTTTCAAGTTTTGGTCAAAATTTTACTCTCGCCGGGAGCCTCCTCCCGCTTTTCCCCCTGGCGGGACCCCCCCCTACCCGGAACCGAATTTTGGGGGGTCTTCCCCCCCATCCCCTCCAACTACATACATATATGGTATAGTATGCAATAATTGCATCGGTGTATTCTACTTGTGCCGATTCCACTTCTGCCGAACCGGATGTCAAAAGTCAAGAGTGGAATTGTGCCTGCTTTAATCCGGCAAAACTCAGAAGTGGACTTGTGCCGAAAATTAATCTGCAAAACTCAAAAGTGGACTTATGCCGACAATTAGTCTGAGCAAAACTCAAAAGTGGACTTCTGCCTAAAATTAATTCTAGTGAATCTTAAAAGCGGAATAATTAAAAAGCGAGCTAAAGGTAAGTTTTGACTTTACGTTTTACAATACATCACACATGCCGACAGTGTAGCCAGTCAACTCCCAAATAATAGGTCTTCAGTAATTATGTAAGGTCAATATATATATATATATATATATATATATATATATATATATATATATATATTTATAAATATAAATAAATATATATATATATATATATAAATATATATATAGATATTCGTGAGCGAACGGGATCCCGAATCCCGATCCCGAATCCCGAATCCCGAGGGTAAAATTCCGATCCGGTCCCGATCCCGATCCCGAACGCAAATCCCGATCCCGATCCCGATCCCGAACGCAAATCCCGATCCCGATCCCGAACTCAAATCCCGAAAATTTCGGGATTTTGCAAAAATGTTTGCACGTCCCAAATTTTCAAATTTCGTGTAAATTTTCTACAAAATTTTTCTGGGGGCTCCGCCCCCAGACCCCCGCTACTATATGACATGATAACTTTAATAACAGTTGTTGTTCATCACTCATCTTGTTTATTGTGTGTTCAAGTTCTCATGTGGCCCACACAGGGGTGGACACGGACCAAATTTTCGATCCGCGACCCAACCCAACCGAACCCGCGGCTCTGCACTCGTGGGGAGCCCGCAATCCAACCCGCGATGTAAAAGCCTACCCCCTACCCTCTTTGACCTACCATCCATATAACCTATATACCTGTTACTTATTTTTAGGGTGACATTTGTACATAGTGTATATACATCTGTACATTAGTCACATTGCTACTTTAAACGAACTTTGCACTATTACGCTTTACTCAATTTTTCTGAAATTGAAGACCGACGTCGTAAAATTTTCAGGTTTTGGGGGGTCGGAAAAATTTAGCGACCCGCGCAGGTTGAGGTGGGTACCAAAGGGTCGACCCACGGCTCAAATTTTCCGACCCAGCCCCCGAGTACACACGACCCTCGTCCAACCCTGAGCCCATCCGCATGTAAAAATTAATGGAGCAGTGTTTAGTGAAATCTTAACTAGAAGTTAGTTTATAGGCGTAGTTAACCTCAAAGTATGGGTTTTTAATTTTATTATTGTGACAAAGGTGTACATATAATACGCTATGGCTATAGTGAAGTTGAGATAATATATATGTATGTTTGAGTTCAGGGATTTGAGATTCTCCCTCCCAATTCTCATGCAGCATCCAGAGTAGCCAGAGAAAGTATAATATATGTATAGATAAATGCCCCCCACGTAAATGGAAATTTTTGCGACTGAAATGTTACATAAGGGTCCCTCCTCTTATGGTCCGCCCGAAAAAATTACCGATACTTCTCCATTTGCCCAAATTCGGTCTAAAAATAAAAAAATTTCATATTGGTTTTTTAGGGAGGCTGCTGATTCCATGCTGATGCAAATTTGTGACTTAATGTCGCTTGCTTTCATACATGTAACGAGGTCAATTTTTTTTGTGGGGGGAGGGGGCCTTTCCGGCCAAACTTTGGAGACTCTCCCCCCTGAGAGATTAACCAAAAGTACTCCAAATTCTTCAAAATTCCGTCACATTTGCGCAAAATTGCCAATTTTTACTAAATTTTGCCTAAATTTTCGGGACCCTCCCCCCTTAACCCTCGATTTTGTGGGTCCCCTCCAGGGTTGGCAAGTCTCGGGTTTGCAACCGAGACCGAGACCAGGCAACCGAGACCACCCAAACGAGACCTACGAGACCGAGACCAGCCACTGGGGACCTTTTTTAAAATTTCAATTTTAAACACTTGAGGTATTTAGAAACGTGGAAAGTTAGTGATAAGTCTGAAAAAAGTGACCATGGGTGGCGAGAAACTTAACTGTGTAACGACCGGATGCATGAGAGTAATTGACAGCCGGAGAAGAGGATCATTTTCCCACTATTTTGACAACTTTTGGACATTTATAAAGTTTCGCACACGTCTTAGCAGGGCGTTTTGCCACAGGCATTTTGTAGTGCATACTGCATACTGCATACATAGGTTGGTACTTTTGCAGCATAACTCCGGTGCCAGCGTAGAATTGTCCATGTGCTGCTGCTACTATCAGAAGTTCTCTCCTTATTCACATCTGTATGCTTGAAAGGTTCCACATAAGTCAGGCAACCCATTATAGCTTAAACTTTCGTTAGAAACTAACTTTCGCTAACTTTCGTTAGCTAGATAAACATAGACGGTGTATAATACAAAGTTAAAACTTGAAGTTAGTAAAAATTTGCCAGTGCACTGAAATTCCCTTTCTGCAGCAGAAAGTTAACCTTTGCATGCTTCGCATTCTAATTGGAAACTTGAATTTTTTTTAAAAATCTTGGTGATCTTGCAAAATTTTCAAAACTTCAAGTGTCATTTGAAAAACCGAGACCACCCTATGGCAGGTCTCGGTTTGACTACCGAGACCGAGACCGAGACCGAGACTGCCAACCCTGGTCCCCTCCATGCTCCATCCCCCTCTCATACATGCATGCAAGGGCGTAGCCAGGCGTGGAGTCGCAAGGGTCGCGACCCCTTCCTTTTAGTAGAACCTGAAGAAATTATCAACAAGGGTCCACTCTTTGGTTTTTACGCCCGACCGAAAAAAATGTCTGATACGTCTCGAATTGACCAAATTTGGCCAAAAATTTGAAAAATTTCACGAAATCTTTTCCTGGGGGGTGCTGCCTCCAGACCCATACAACTCTGTGGCTTACTATTCCTTGTTAGGCTTAGTATCTTATTTTTATGGTGTATATACCTTATTCTGGTGTAAGGGTATCTGTTTCCAATATTTTTGTGCTTCCCCCACGTAAAAAAGTGTACTATTCGACTTCGAAAAATTTTCTGAAATCTCAACCAAAAATCCCGAATCCCGATCCCGAATCCCGAGGGTAAAATCCCGATCCGGTCCCGATCCCGATCCCGAACGCAAATCCCGATCCCGATCCCGATCCCGAACACAAATCCCGATCCCGATCCCGATCCCGAACGCAAATCCCGATCCCGATCCCGATCCCGAACTTCAATCCCGTTCGATCACTAATATATATATATATATATAATCAAAAATAATCAAAATTAATATATAAGGTCAATTAAATCTGTTTAACTTGTTGTACTTGTCATGTAACTGGATGAATAATTTCAGTATTTACCAGTTAACTAAACTTAAGGGGGCGCTCCGGGAATCAAGGATTTGGGTCGTATTTTTCAAAAACAGCCAAAATGACCTATCATTCTTGAAGGAAAGTTGCCCAAAGTACTATTTCTGATGTTTTGACGTGCATATCTCTATTGCAAAAAAACTGTAAAAAATTGGACAATTTACTGATTTTATTCGACTTTTACACAAATTCAGCAAGTAAGCATCAACGCTCTTTGAGGTTTTCCAAACAGTCGATACGTAGATTTTATTAGTTGTAATGAAAAATTAAAACTATTTTATTGCGTTCTGCGCAAAAAAATCGCACAAGAAACCATTTTCAGAAGCAGCAGACTCAAATATAGGCTGTGTGAATACAAAACCAATTTTTCGGCATTCGATTATAAAATGCTGGTAAGATATTTTTCTACAACATTTTGCACAATTATAGCCGTAGGCTCTGCACAGTTGAACAATTTTTTAGTTTTAGAAATTTTTTTATATGAATTTTATTGCTCAGAGTTCGACTTCGAAAACACATAATGACATTTTTTATCCAAACCCGACATAAATATTAAAAACCAAAATAATGTTCAACTAGAGAAGCACATAAGCTACATAAAGCTATATAAAGTGTGACTATACGCAAAGTATAAGCAGAGTTATCGTTTGCCGAAACTTCACTCACGTTTGGTGCTCTGGGAGTCACGTGACATGATCACGTGATTTGAAAGTTTGCCTCCAGTGTTCTTTTGTGCCATACTACATATATGTATAGTATAGTTTGACATTTGCCAAATTTTTTGCCAATTTTCGATGTAACCCCCGATTCCCGGAGCGCCCCCTTAAGTACGCACACATAATTCGACAAATGAATTTTGCTCATTTTTGTCAGAGTAATTTTAGGCAGAAATTCACTTTTCAGTTTCGAAAAAATTAAATTAGGCTGAGATCCACTTTTTGAGTTTTGCACAGATTATTTTTTCGGCAGAGATCAGCTTTTGAGTTTTGCACAGGTTAATTTTCAGCAGGAATCCGCTTTTGAGTTTTCAACGGATTAATTTTCGGCAGAACTCCACTTTTGAGTTTTGCACAGATTAATTTTCGGCAGAAGTCCACTTTTGAGTTTTTCCTTGTAGGCAGATTTCCCCTTTCGAGAGTTTTGCTAAACAAATAGCGGCAAAATAAAAGAGTCGGCAGAAGTGGAATCGGCATAAGTGCACTAAACCATTGCATCTTGTTTGTCTGTTTCCCTACAGCATTGGCGTGCCCAGCGAAACTTCGGGGGGGATGACTTTTGTATTTTTTGTAAGGTGTAAAATGCACTTTTTCGCAATGTTAACATAAAAATTTTGCAAAAAATAGCGGATATTTATATTGTCCAAAAAGCATAAATTTTGGCAGACCAAAGCGAAAGTTGAAGCACATAAAACAAACAACACTAAGGTACTGAGTTGCAGGTGTTATTTTGCAGGGGCAGGAGCCCTCAAGAAAAAAATCCGAATTTTTTTACTTATGTCAAATTTGGTCAAGTTAAGACTTGCGTGTATATTAGAAATTTTTTCTAGTCGACGGTCGTGAAATTGGATAATCAGGACTGGACTTGGACTGCATAATCAGTTAAGTTTACGCAAGCAGCTTGGACTGCGCAGTAGTTCTAGACAAGCCGCTTGGACTGCGCAGTCAGTTCTAGACAAGCCGCTTGGACTGCGAGTCAGTTACTTCTACGCAGCCAATTCGGACTGCGTGTAGTTAATTTAGGCCGGGTCCTACTCTGGAATTTGATTAAACTTTCTTGCTACTCTTGTGCGGTCATCACATCGCAACGAGCAGCCCTCGCTTGCTCGGGCTGCGCGGTCCAACTCTTTTCGCTGGCGGTCGGCGGTCCACCGGGAAAATCCCGGGTCTGCCCATGTTATGAATCGCACGTTGGCTGCGCGGTCGCGCGGCCACCGGGAAAATCCCGGGTTTGCCCTGTTGAATCGCACGTCTGGCTACGCCGCTGCTTAGCACCATTCTCATGGTCTGCATTTACTCTACACTACATGTCATTAAGAAGAAAATAAATGAATTTATTAACGCTAACAGACTATAATATAATATATACCAGTAGGGTGTGGGAAAAAAACCCTACGCGTTTTGCGGGGAAAACCCTAGTGTTTCCTGGCCGAACCTTTAGACATAGGCCCTTTTTGAGCATGCAGGTGGAAAGCGCATCCCAAACTGACTGACCACACCAATTTTTGTACAGTTCTGAGGCCTGTAGCATTTTTTATGAAATATCAAAATTTCGCATGTTGAAAAATTTCGAAGTGACAAAATTTTCCAAATTTTTGACTTGTCATAATTTTTCACAAAAACACTTTTGGCGAACGCCGTTTGCATTTTTCAAGAGAGCTTACCTGTCCTCTATACTTCTAAGGCTCAAAAATACTGAAAAACGTTGTGGCTGACCTGTGACTGTTCAAAGTTTGTGCGGGAAAAAAACTTATTGCGGGGAAAAAACCATATTTTGTTTGGTGACAATTTTTGGCTAAACTCATCCATTGTTACTAAACGGTTAGTTCATTTGGGCTAAAACATGCGTAGAGTTCGTTGAAACCTTTATTCGGCCGCAAAACGCGTTTTTTTCCCCGAACTTAAAACTTTTTGGTGATGTTTCACCAAAATTCATTTTTTCAAATATTTAGTTTTAGCTGCTGCGTATATATTATATTATAGTCTGTTAGCGTTAATAAATTCATTTATTTTCTTCTTAATGACATGTAGTGTAGAGTAAATGCAGACCATGAGAATGGTGCTAAGCAGCGGCGTAGCCAGACGTGCGATTCATAACATGGGCAAGACCCGGGATTTTCCCGGGTGGACCGCGCGACCGCGCAGCCAGACGTGCGATTCATAACATGGGCAAGACCCGGGATTTTCCCGGGTGGACCGCGCGACCGCGCAGCGAAAAGAGTTGGACCGCGCAGCCCGAGCGAAGTGAGGGCTGCTCGTTGCGATGTGATGACCGCGCACAAGAGTAGCAAGAAAGTTTAATCAAATTCCGAAGAGTAGGATCCGGCCTAAATTGACTACACGCAGTCCGAATTGGCTGCGTAGAAGTAACTGACTGCGCAGTCCAAGCGGCTTGTCTAGAACTGACTGCGCAGTCCAAGCGGCTTGTCTAGAACTGACTGCGCAGTCCAAGCTGCTTGCGTAAACTTAACTGATTATGCAGTCCAAGTCCAGTCCTGATTATCCAATTTCACGACCGTCGACTAGAAAAAATTTCTAATATACACGCAAGTCTTAACTTGACCAAATTTGACATAAGTAAAAAAATTCGGATTTTTTTCTTGAGGGCTCCTGCCCCTGCAAAATAACACCTGCAACTCAGTACCTTAGTGTTGTTTGTTTTATGTGCTTCAACTTTCGCTTTGGTCTGACAAAATTTATGCTTTTTGGACAATATAAATATCCGCTATTTTTTGCAAAATTTTTATGTTAACATTGCAAAAAAGTGCATTTTAACACCTTACAAAAAATAGAAAAGTCATCCCCCCCGAAGTTTCGCTGGGCACGCCAATGCTGTAGGGAAACAGACAAACAAGATGCAATGGTTTAGTGCACTTATGCCGATTCCACTTCTGCCGACTCTTTTATTTTGCCGCTATTTGTTTAGCAAAACTCTCGAAAGTGGAAATCTGCCTACAAGGAAAAACTCAAAAGTGGACTTCTGCCGAAAATTAATCTGTGCAAAACTCAAAAGTGGAGTTCTGCCGAAAATTAATCTGTTGAAAACTCAAAAGCGGATTCCTGCTGAAAATTAACCTGTGCAAAACTCAAAAGCTGATCTGTCGAATTATGTGTGCGTACTTAAGGGGGCGCTCCGGGAATCGGGGGTTACATCGAAAATTGGCAAAAAATTTGGCAAATGTCAAACTTTACTATACATATATGTAGTATGGCACAAAAGAACACTGGAGGCAAACTTTCAAATCACGTGATCATGTCACGTGACTCCCAGAGCACCAAACGTGAGTGAAGTTTCGGCAAACGATAACTCTGCTTATACTTTGCGTATAGTCACACTTTATATAGCTTTATGTAGCTTATGTGCTTCTCTAGTTGAACATTATTTTGGTTTTTAACATTTATGTCGGGTTTGGATAAAAAATGTCATTATGTGTTTTCGAACTCTGAGCAATAAAATTCATATAAAAAAATTTCTAAAACTAAAAAATTGTTCAACTGTGCAGAGCCTACGGCTATAATTGTGCAAAATGTTGTAGAAAAATATCTTACCAGCATTTTATAATCGAATGCCGAAAAAATGGTTTTGTATTCACACAGCCTTTATTTGAGTCTGCTGCTTCTGAAAATGGTTTCTTGTGCGATTTTTTTGCGCAGAACGCAATAAAATAGTTTTAATTTTTCATTACAACTAATAAAATCTACGTATCGACTGTTTGGAAAACCTCAAAGAGCGTTGATGCTTACTTGCTGAATTTGTGTAAAAGTCGAATAAAATCAGTAAATTGTCCAGTTTTTTACAATTTTTTTGCAATAGAGATATGCACGTCAAAACATCAGAAATAGTACTTTGGGCAACTTTCCTTCAAGAATGATAGGTCATTTTGGCTGTTTTTGAAAAATACGACCCAAATCCCTGATTCCCGGAGCGCCCCCTTAAGTTTAGTTAACTGGTATATAAATACTGAAATTATTCATCCAGTTACATGACAAGTACAACAAGTTAAACAGACTTAATTGACCTTATATATTAATTTTGATTATTTATTGACCTTACATAATTACTGAAGACCTATTATTTGGGAGTTGACTGGCTACACTGTCGGCATGTGTGATGTATTGTAAAACGTAAAGTCAAAACTTACCTCTAGCTCGCTTTTTAATTATTCCGCTTTTAAGATTCACTAGAATTAATTTTAGGCAGAAGTCCACTTTTGAGTTTTGCTCAGACTAATTGTCGGCAGAAGTCCACTTTTGAGTTTTGCAGATTAATTTTCGGCACCTTCTGAGTTTCGCCGGATTAAAGCAGGCACAATTCCACTCTTGACTTTTGACATCCTGTTCGGCAGAAGTGGAATCGGCACAAGTAGAATACACCGATGCAATTATTGCATACTATACCATATATGTATGTAGTTGGAGGGGATGGGGGGAAGACCCCCCAAAATTCGGTTCCGGGTAGGGGGGGTCCCGCCAGGGGGAAAAGCGGGAGGAGGCTCCCGGCGAGAGTAAAATTTTGACCAAAACTTGAAAAAATCGGCATTTTTTGTGAAATTTAAGCAATGTTTATCAAAATTTTCGCCAGAATTTGTCAAAATCGGTATTTTGGGTCAAAAAAGGTAAAACTTGCGTCATTTTTAGGAGGGGAGGGGGGTCAAAAATGAGTTGTCGCAGGGAAGGAGGGGAGGGGTACCCAAAATGGTGGTGCTGTCACATGTAGATAGGCTATATACTAGGGATGTCGCGGATGTGACTTTTTTGACATCCGCGGATGCGGATGCGGATCTTTTTAGAATACGTTCTAAACAAGCTATGAGCCGAATTTTTGAAAAAATTTACACCAAATAATACGTAATATACTAAAAATAGCAAGTATGAATGCAAGAATGCAAGTACTAAGGAATGAGACTTAGATAAAACCATACATGTATGAGGGGGGATGGGGGGGAAACCCCCCCCCCCCCAAAAAAAAAAATCGAGGACCCGGGGGGGAGGGTCCCCAAAATTTGGGCAAAATTTAGAAAAAATGGCACTTTTTGGCGAAATTTTTAGAAAATTTTGCAAAATTAAGGGTATTTTTGGTCGATCTGGGGGGGACGGTCCCCAAAATTTGGCCGGAGAGGCCACCCCCAAAATTTTGACCCCGTCACATGTATGGATAAAACAGTTTGTATCGAAGTTGTGCATTCATTATACATATCTTCTAAGCCATGCGCTGACATCAACAGTTTGTTTAAGGGGGTAGTGTCGCGAAAGCAGTTTTGCTCATAGATTGCAAAAAGAGATCTTTTTGCTTTGAACTTGTACGTTCACTGAGAAACTAGTCCAATGCTATACTGTGTTAAATAAGTACTGCCAGACACTAGACTACCAATATCTACCAATATCTTGAACCAATCACCGATTGTAAGCCAGACATCACACAATAAGGACATGAAAATTCAAAAAATTAAGCCAGAAATCAGACTGGCCAGCTTGTGAAGTATATACACATAACGTCTCGACGCACAGTTTTTTGCCACAAATAAGAAAAAAGAAAAATGAAGGTTCGTTTTTCTTTTGATTTTAAAATAAGTGTCTAAATTTTTCACAACTTATCATTATTGCTGTGAGTACTTCACTGTTTACGCACAGTTTCACAGTTCAAACAGGTATTACGCCGCAACCACTCAAGCAATTTGCACTAAATTTTGTGTGCATAAACTACAACATATGTCCTTTTAGTCTATGTAAACAGACTAAACAAATAAGTTGATAATTGTGACGAAAAAATCGAATGTGAATAGGTTTTTAAAACGTCATTTTTCCGACTTTGCGACCTCACTGCAAACAGTATACTGCATCAACTTTGATGAAACTTGGCGAAAATACTTGCCTCAACATATATTTTCAAAATATAGAAAGAGCGAAGTCTTATTTTTTCTAAAAGTGTTTTACAGTTACGCAAAATCGACTGCTTTCGCGACACTACCCCCTTAAAACGCTATTGGTTAACTTTATGCAAACCCAAAGGCTATCAGCATGACCCTCTGGCAACTTGATGCTTTTGGTTTTGGTTGGTGTATAATCACTAATCACTATACGTACTCTGTCTATTCTTTCTAATCTACGAAAGCATGCAAGTTAAAAACTGATAATGTTGTTTTGACAATTATTGCTTTACAAGTTTGTAGTTTGTAGACTATATAGTCTCTCAAACATGCAAAACTTAGTTAGAATATGCCCGCAATATCAAATATTCGTGAAGCCTACTCTAGAAAAGAGCTATTTGCAACCAACAATGAGGTGAAAAAGCCTAGAATAAAGTTTCATCCACCGTTTAAGAGCAAAAATATTGGTATATACATGCACAAAAATAAAAATTGTCGTCTGATTTTCTACATTTTTAGTAAGTTTTGCCAAATCTGCAACATCCGCACATCCGCATTAAATTTTTGCGGATGCGGATGTCAAAAAGTTGCGGATCATCCGCGGGTGCGGATGCGGATATCCGCGACAACCCTACTATATACCATTAATGTCCTCTTCCTATTAGTTTTAAAACTGCTGGCGGCTGCAGCTCTACATTCTGTGGTCGCCGAGTTCTCGGGCTATATACGCTGTAGGCGACGTGTACAAGGCTTAGTGAACAATACAAAATTCAAAACATATATATACAGAAGGGGACCGCGCAGTCGAATCTCAATTTTCCCGGGTTCATTTCTACCACCTTGCCCATGTATGGTGCGATTTTTCCCCGCCCCTCGGAAAATAATATTGGGGTCGCGTAGCACTCCCCTCGCTAGACTAATTCTAAAAAATATTCACGCGAACAGGTAAGTTGTAAGCTATGAACGTGAGTCCTGGGTAATGCCCACGTCACTGTCGAGTCGACTTACATCAAAAACACCATCAGAACTGTCTTTAGAGCTGCCTGACTTTGACTTTTTGCTTTTGTCTGAAGTCGGCTTTTTGGTTTCCACTTTGGGCTTCTTCGAGGCGGGACCTCTCTGTGAAACAAGAGCATTATGAAAAAGACTGTTAAGAGCAGGTTAACAAAAATTGAAATATATAATAATAATATATATGCTTATGCTATAATAAAATTAATCACTGCCAATTCCTCTGCCCTGGCTAGATGGGTTCCCGCTCCCCTTCCCTAAGCTTGGTAAGTTAATATGTCCCACAGAAGTATATACATAGCGGGATATGGGGGGAACCCCCCACCCCAGACATGAGATTTCGGGCAAGCCTCCTCAGCTTTTACCATCGATCAAAGCCCCATTCTTGATGCTGAAAAAAGGTGCCCAAAAACTCACGATTCGCCCGAAATCGCTGTAAAATGCTTCAAAAACGAGCAAACAGCAAAAAATATATAAATTTTACCAAAAATTGGCTTTTTTGTTCCAAAATTGAATATATATATATATATATATATATATATATATATATATATATATATATATATATATATATATATATATATATATATATATATATATATATATATATATATATATATATATAAATATATATAGAGGTTTGCCAGAACAAAATCTGAATATATATACACCCAGGGTTGGCAGTCTCGGTCTCGGTCTCGTAAAAAACCCGAGACTAGGCTGGTCTCGGTCTCGGTCTCGGTAGGAAAACCGAGACCTGCCATAGGGTGGTCTCGGTATTTCAGATGAGGCTAGAAGGTTTCAAAATTTTTTACGATCACGAAGATTTTTTTTACGATTTAAGATTCCAAATAGAATGACAAGCATGGAATGGTCAAAAGTGTCTGCTGCAGAAGAATGTCAGTTCACGGGCAAACTAACTTTAAAGTTTGCCTATTAATTAAAGTTTGAGCTACATAGAATGCGTTGTCTGACTTAGCGATATTGCATTTGTATGTGGAACCACTCAAGCATAATGTTAAACAGTATATAGAAATACTGACCATCATTTACCAAACAGTGCTAACTTCGTAGTTGATTTGTAACTAAACATTTGCTTTCAGCAACGTTACGAAGTGCGAATTGGGTGGCAGTTTAATTGAATTTCTTGAGCCCCAACCATTCAACGCATGTCAAAGCATTAAGTATCTGAAAAAACCTAGGTACAATTGGGCTATGGAGTGGTTGAGGCATCAAACCTTCCCACCTTCCCCCCCCCACCTAACTGTGTCAGCCGGAGAAACTTTTCTGGTCCGTGATGATGCTCCTCACCACTGCACCAGCACGGACGATTCTACGCTGGCACCTGAGTCAGACTGTCAAAGTGCAAATATATTTATGCATTATGCAATGCACTATAAAACACACTGTGGTATGCGAAGAGTGTGCGAAACTTTTAAAGCATTCCAAAAGTTGACAGAATTGCGGAAAAATAATCCTATAATCCGGTCACCTACTCTCATACTTGCGGTCGTTTACAATGTTAAGTTTCTCGCAACTTCGCAAGTCATACACTCATAAACCTAACCTGATGGTTAACTTAATCACTATTTTTTCACATTTCAAAGTATTTCAAATTTTTAAATTGAAACTTGAAAAAAGGACCCCCAAGGGCTGGTCTCGGTCTCGTAGGTCTCGTTTCGGTGGTCTCGGTTGCTTGGTCTCGGTCTCGGTCTCGGTTGCAAACCCGAGACTTGCCAACCCTGATGATGTACAATGATATAATCAATTATTATCAATAAAAACTGTCAAAATTTATTAGAGGAGCAGACCCACGTATGGAGGGTATAATCACCATACACTAGCGTGGGGCGAATGATCCCCACAGCCATAGATGTACATGGGGGGGTCTGGGGGGGCAGGGGTGTTGCGGCCCTTTTACGAAAAAATAGGAAATAAAATAGGAATTTCCCAGAGAAAAATAGGAAAAAAATAGGAATTTTTGAGCAAAAAATAGGAAAAAATAGGAATTTTTGACGGACCTTGTAGTGAAATATTGACCTATGTAACAATAAACTGTGGTTGTTACGTGTCAGTACCAGATGCTCACGGCTTCGGGCGGCTCACGGCTTTGAGCAAAATTCGAGATTTCTTATTTTTAGACCAACTTTGGTCAATTGAAGACGTATCAGAAATTTTTTCGACCCAGCGATAAAAACCAAAGGGGGGACCCTTGTTGACAATTTGGTCAGGTTCGGCCAAAAGGGGGGGTTGCGACCCCTCCTGGCTACGCCCTTGTATGCATATGCTTTCGTGAAAAAGAAACGCAACGAAAGCAGCCATATAGCAGGCGGGGGAAAAACCAGCATTTTCATATTTGGTCATGTAGCTCATACGTTTTCACGGGAAACCAAAAAAATCTGTCGTAGACCTAACCTTGCTCTGAACACTTGGACCGATTTCATTTCGCTATATACATATATCTTACCGTTTTTGACGGTAAGATCGTGACGGCCATATTTTAATTTTATTCGGTAATGTGGCGTTTAAACAAGAGAAATTATCAGGTTATAACTAAAGACATACAAAAAACTGGCAATAGTAGCAGAGAATACTACTTTCCGCTGCAAAGGGAACTCAAAATGACAAAGTCCGACTATTAGGCCCGTAATCCAGAATTCGATCAAGAAAGTATAAGTATGCGCATTAGTGGTATATAATAATAAACGTCTTTTTGCACTACCATGAGTATTTTGGGGTAGCTACTAGGTTTTTCGACATCACCAGACCATTTTCAAAATGTGAGTTTTGTCCCCCACATAGTTTTTTTACCCTGTCTAATTTCGGTCATGCCCCCCCCCCTCGTACGAAAAAGGCGGGATCTACCACTGCGGTCATGAATAGAGGAAAGGTAATCCTCTGTAAGTAAAAGTGCTTTAACATTTGAACTCGCATCAGTGCAGAGAAATGAGACTCCAAAATTCACCTCCCTTGGAGCCATGTCGGGTCAAAAATGGGGGGTCCAATTTTTGACTCATAAAAAATACCAGCGAAATCCATTTTGGATACCGCTTATATACGTTTGCCTACAGGGACTGTTCTATCTGCTGGCAAATTTTTAGACCTGTACCACGTATCCAAGTTCCGGAATTGCGGTGGGTTTTTTCCCCCAAAAATGGGGTGGTTTTTTTCTCTCGCCTGCTATAGAGTTGCAGGGGTCTGGGGGCGACCAGAAGAAAAGTTGGAGAAATTTTTGATTTTTAGGCCAAATTTTGTCAGTTGGATACCTATCGGAAATATTTTTCAGCCGACCATAAAAAACCGAAGGGGGACTTTTCAGAGTGGTGAGCTGAATTTGAGCAAAATTTCAATTTTGGTGAGCAAAATTTCAAAATCGTACGCATTTGCCCCGTATTTTGCCCAAAAAAAACCCTGCGGGGACACCTCTACACACTGGACTTCCTAAGTTTCACTTTAGTATGTTTCGAAGAACGAGTCAAAAAATTTCTTGTCTTTGTTCGCAAAAACTTGTTTCTACGTTAGTTTGGGGTCCTAAATCTAAGAATCCCACAGGGAAGAGCAAACTCTATCTAGCGCGGAATAAGGGTTTACTTTATCGAAATGGAGATGTGTTGTCATTTAATGTGGAATTTAATTTCCTGAACAATAATATCCATTATCTATGTAAATAAAAGTAAACTGGATTGGAAATTTCGACCCGCAAGCAGCACTGTGCATCTTAATGAAATTTTGAAAAAATAGGAAAAAAAAGGAATTTTTCTCAAAAAATAGAAAAAAATAGGAGGGGATCGAAAAAATAGGAAAAAATAGGAAAAATCGGCGCCGCACCCCCCCTGGGGGGGGGGGCAAGCCCCCCCCCCAGATTTGAAATTCTGGGACAAGCCCCCCTCAGATTTGACCCGTCGGGACAAGCCCCCCCCCCTCCTTGAAACCCCAAAATCGCTTCAGATCGCCGTAAAATGCTTCAAAAATTAGCAAAAAGCGAAAAAATCGCCGAAAATATCGGAATTTCACAAAAATTTTTCCATGTTTAGGCAAAAACTGGAAATTTTAGCATTTTTGGTACAAAAAATCGGGACAAGCCCCCCCCTAAAATGTCGAAAATTCCGGGACAAGCCCCCCCAGACCGAGACCCCGTGTACATGTATGCACACAGCAGTGATCTTCTTCTTGCACCCTACGCCCGACGGCTCAGGGGCAGCACGAGCAGGGGCGGGTCCACCGGGGTGGTCGGCCTGTCCCACCTTCCGGATATATCCCGTAACGTCCCCAGCCCTCCCCCAACGGAGCTCGCGAAAGGTTGGGTTCGGGGTTCCCCAAATTGTGCGACGTTCCGTCTGGGTGCCTGACTGCAGTGATCCCGTCCCCCCTCAGTCAGTAGGGTTGCTTTCACCTTCTCAAATCGTAAAATTCATGCGGTGCCCACACTTCTTTAGGTGAAAATGTGTGTGTGTGTGTGTGTGTGTGTGTGTGTGTGTGTGTGCCACCCAAAGTTTCAGTGCAGTACGCTACTTCATGTCTGGCCAAAACGGATATCACGATTCCAAAATAAAATGAACATTAAAAATCTTACGTCTTCAGGTCCACTGTCGCTGTCCGAATCTGACATGATTGAGACGTGATCAAAAGTATACAATGGTTATGGTACTACAACAGAAAGAGAGCGGTTAGCGGGATACCCAATGGGGAAAAACTAGTCTGGAAACTATCGGTCATATTCCAGGGCCATACATAAAACTAAATAATCCTTTTTATTTTCTAATTAGGTCTTACCATAAGCGGTAACATGCACCATAAAACGTTTTGGTGGTTAAATTCAGTTGGGAGGGGGGGAATAATGGACCTATTTTTTTTAAGTAAAGCACCTTGGGGGAAGAATTTTTGCTTCAAGAACCCCTATATAGTTCATTTTTTAGATTTTCTGAGATATGACCTCCAAAAATCTGAACCCTCAGTGAGGGGCGTTTTCGCAATTTTTTAAAAAAACCCTTTTTTCTTCATTCTAAACGTGTTTAAGTGGAGTCAGAATAATAGCCATTTTTGGCTTCACACTTTGCGCTACGTTCACTTCCAAAAACACTGAAAATGCAATTTTCAAGGGGTCATAGCTCAGAAAATATATACAAATTTATAGATAGGGGTTCCATTACAAAAAATGCTTCCCTTGATGTGCTCTACTCCAAAAAAAGGTCCACTTTCCAACCCCCCTGCCAACTGCACTTGATCCAGTTTTGTTATACCCTATTTTTGTATCATGATGGCTGAAATTTCAACCAGAGTAATGTTAAAAAACCCAATTTCACCGATCATTAAAATAAGCCCTGAGAATATACATAAACCTGCTCCGATGTTGAGCATGCACACGATAAAGTAGCACCTTCTCCTTCGAACATTGACTATATTCCTTTGTGTTATGTTGATTCGTTTAAACAAAAAAATGCAATGAATGAATTCAGAAGAAAATTTGACTGAACTGAAAAAATACTATTATAATATAGTTAAGAACCCATATCATTAAACTTGGATCAAGTACAGTAAGTCAGGGGAAGTGGAATAGTGCAGCTATTTCTTGGAGTGGAGCACCAAGGTCGGTGGGCGCGGTGGCCAGTGGCGCTCCTGAAATGTGTTTTGGGCTTTTGGCCAATATTTTAAAAACGCACAAAAACAAGCATACCTCGTACGTAAGAACAAAAGTTGTTCACTGTTCAGACTTAAATTTCCTTTAATTTGATGTATGTACATATCACACGCATAAAATTTGAAAATTTTTAAGCAATTTTCAGCAGAAACAGTTGGCAGAAACAACAAACAGGGCTAAGCGTAGGCTTAGGCTCAGTCTTAGGCTAAACAAACAGGCACAAACATTTTTCAAAAAAATGAAGCCTTCTTGTCACGTGACGATGCTCAAATCTGATTGGCTCAGAGCTCGTGGCAAGTGCTGAATGTAAACGCTCGTAGTTTTTCACGGAAATGCCTACACAAGCCAGTGCATTTACGCGAACGTACTGATGTTGAAAGATTGAAAAACACTAAAGGCCGATTCACACGCTGCGATTTTACTGCGATTTTGCCGCAGCGTTTTCGCCGCTGCGGCAAAACGCACTGTCTGAACAGACGCAGCATTTTCAGTGAGGAATGCCTGCGTCTTGATTTTTCCGCAGCGTTTTAACCGGTTTGCGTTCACCGTTTAGAAATTCACTGTTTAGAAATTCACTGTTTAGAAAGATTTGTTAAAAAGTTCACCGATTAGAAAATTAGATTTGCGGAACGTTCACCGTTTAGAAAGTTGAATTTTCAGAACGTTCACCGTTTAGAAAATTGAATTTTGTAAACGTTCACCGTTTTGAACACTAAATTTGCAAAAATTTCATCGTTTAGAAACTGTTTTTCCGCTGTCGAAGAAAACTTTTAGCTAACTTTTCATTCACTGGTCTGAATTAAAAGTTTTTAGAGCTTTACACCTAACAAGAACTTAGCAATGCGTGCTTTTCATTAGCTGTTCAACATACGAACTGTAACTACCTTTTAAAATTGCCAAAATTTTAATCGTCAATAACAATTTTTAGTTTTGAAACACAAAAGAGTAAACAACAAACTAGTAAAATTTAGTAGTAAAGCATCGCCAGTATACTTTTGTAGCTGTAGATTTGTTTTGACTACATATATAGACAAGCACTTTTGTTGACGAGCGTACATTTTTCCACATGACGACAATACGTATTATTTTACCGTATCGGTAAAATTAGGCGCGGCATGCACCAAAAGTTTTTTGTCAGTAGTTCTTCTAACTGAGCACAACGATGTTACGCAAGGTTACTTTTTATTTGTACATATCTTCACAAAAAAACTTCGCAAATTCGGCAGTATACTGAACTTGTGTTCGGCGATTACGTTTAACGCATGTGTATGTACATACAATTTGAGAATTTACCTCTGGATGAAAATACTACTCGTATTGCTTTTTTGCTATGCACATTAGTAAAAAACGCAAGTTTAAAACCAAGTCATGTCTTGTAATATCGCGTCAAAAAATAATCACCACAACAGCTAATGTCTATATATATATATATATATATATATATATATATATATATATATATATATATATATATATATATATATATATATATATATATATATATATATATATATATATATATATATATATATATATATATATATATATATATAGATAAGTATATATATATGTTAGCAAAAAAGAACACGTTTTTTCGTGGACTTTGAGTTCACTATACCACTGCATGTGTTCACTATACCACTGCATCTACACGATGTTCTATTTCATTGACATGTGACATAAAATACTTCCTAGCACTGTGTACAAATACAGGGTGCTCACATGTATTTGTAGACATGATGTGCGAGTGAAAAGCCCAATGCCCCGCACCAGGGTTTCCCCGCACGCGTTTATTGATATGAGCGTGCTATAACGAACTTATATGACGACTTGAGCGTGACATGACTAAAAATACAAAGTCAAAAAATTGCAAAAATAAACGAGCTGATAGGAATCGGTCCCGCTGATTAGTAATCAGACGCCTTAACCATTATGCCTCAGTTGTTGCGATTAAATTGAAAGTAGGTAAAGGTTTTAGTAGAGTATCGATTGCGTAATGGTCTGCAATCTGCATCGATATTGTCATTCCGCTGTTGACGTTTGTTATACATATGTAGACACACACACACAGACAATCTCTTACCACACTCACGCAGACACGCGCACACAGCATGTGCGCTGCACACAACGCACAATGCTCAGCTGGGCAATTTAGCAGGCTTCAGTGATGCACTGAAACTGTGCATGATTTACATGCATTTAAAGTTTCAGTGCATTAACTGAGTTTAGTATGCGCGCAAAAACCATTGTGATACAGCAAATTTTTGCGTTGTTTCGACATTATTAGCCCAGACGCCATGCTGATCACTCAGATGATCACAAAACGCTAGCACTACTGATGGCGCACACTACATATACATACATACTAGGTATATGTAGCCCGCACATTAGAGATGAGCTTTACGGCCCTGAGGCCCGTCCCGGCCCTGCCGGGCCCGGAAGGGCCGGGCCGGGTCGACCGGCTAAAGTTTGAGGCCGGGCCGGGCCGAAAAAGCCGGCACTGATCTCATCTCTACCGCACATTGTCTAACTCTGGGAAATCTGGGTGAGCTCCAGTATAGGGGTGGGCGCGGTAACGATTATTCATTATAGCAAACCGCAAAAATTACCGCGGTTTTTGCGGTAATTACCACAAAATTTTGCGGTAGCCGCGGTAACAAAACGTCTGCGGTTACCGCAGCGGTAACCGCGGTAACCGCAGTACCGCGCCCACCCCTACTCCAGTAGCGTGGGAAAATCGCACTGAGTTATTTGTAGTTACGTATTTCATACGTATTTCAATCAAATATTCTGGCGTATTTTATATGCTTAACTATTTTTTAACGTATTTTTAACGGTATTTTTAAGTATTTTTAACGGATGTACTTACGTATGTTAAGCGTAAGTTTAATTAGTTGAACAGCTAATTAAAAGCACGTATTGCTACGTTCTTGCTAGATGTAAAGCTCTAAAAACTTTTCATTCAGACCATTCAATGAAAAGTTAGCGAAAACTTTTCTTAGACAACGGAAGAAACCGCCAGACTTACGGTGCAGACTTTGGTACTGCGGACATGTTGGTTTTAACCATACTCGCAAAGTTGTTTGTGATATTTTTGAAACATGTGCGACGATTTTTGAAACATCGTGTGAATCGGCCTTAACAGATGTGTTTTAGGCCGTGTTTACATTGAGCTTTTTTTAGCTGCTCGAGCAGCTGAAAAAAAGTTGCCGCTTTTTTTCGCCGTTTCCGGCTTTTTTTCAGCTGCTCGAGCAGCTGAAAAAAACTAGAGCAGCGGAAAAAATGCGGATAAGTATGGCGGTCACTATAGACTAGCTGCTCCGTTGTCATGACAACGCTGCAGTTCCAGCTTTTTTCAGCTGCTCCAGCTTTTTTTCCAAGCCGTTTCCGGCTTTTTTTCAGCTGCTCGAGCAGCTGAAAAAAGCCCAATGTAAACATGGCCTTCCTTGAACATACTTTGAAATTATTGATGTTTCATTGAGCGTGGTGCAAATGTTATATGAAATTGCAATCCTGGTGCGTAAAGATTTAAAAAGTGATATTGTAAATTTGAATTGTTTTTGTGGAGTCGAAACGGTTTGTGTTCGGATTAAGCTGTTAGTCACAATTGTTTTCTGTTGCATGTATTGCCCATCCGTTACTATCACTGATGCACTAAACCCACTGACCTCTGTCAGCATTTAAAACTCCAGTGATAGTAACAGGTGATTTAAATTTGCCTGATATATTGTGGAATCCGTTAGTTGTATCCGCTAGATACAAACAAAAATATTTTGTCTTCGCTTTTCATTCTAATAGTTTTCAACAGGAAGTTTTTATGCCTAATAAAAAACATTTAATTTAATAATTTAATAATTTAATAAAGCGCTTGATTTAGTTTTCGAAAATGAGCCACATTTAATAAAAAACCTAGTCGTTGAAGCTCCCTTGAGTAGCAGTGATCATGCAGTAGTCATTTTTCAACCTAACGATTCACTAATGGAATCTTCCCAGCCTGCTGAGAAAACTGTTTTTGATTGGGATAACGCCGATAAAGTTGGTATTTTAGTTAAACTAGAAATGACGATATGGAGTTCACTTTTTATGCACTGTCCTGATGCTTCGATAATGTGGAACGTATTTTCGGCGTATTGCAGATCACTTTTGTCCGAGTTCGTGCCCTTTAAACAGTTTACAATAAGCCGTAAACGAAAACACCCCAAAATTATAAGAAACCTGATTTCACAAAAAAGAAAAATTTATAAAAAAACTTGTCCACGCACCATCGGATGCCCTTCGTCGCTCATACAGGGAAAAGGTCAATGAATGCAGATCTAGGATACGTGTATATACTCAACAAGCAGAAGCTACTTTGCTGTGTAATCCTACGCCGAAAAAAAATTTTATAAGTTTGTAAATTCTAAACTTAATTGTAAAAAGTGTGTACCATCGTTTGAAATTAACGGCGTCACTGTCGAAAATGATGCAAACAAAGCTAAACTTTTTGAGCAAAAATTTTGCCTCTGTTTTCACTACGGATAATGGGGGGACCCTCCAACCGTTTTTGACTCAATGCCTGATATTCAAGTAACTCGAACCGATGTGACTGATGCAATTAAAAAAATGCGGTCCAACAAAGCTAGCGGACCCGATTTATTACCTGCTTTTCTGTTTAAAAATTTTAGTGCTCAGTTAGCCATTCCACTCCAAATGTTATTTCAAAAATCTCTTGACTGCTCCGACGTCCCGAGTGCATGGAAAATTGCTCATGTTGTGCCTATTCCGAAAAGCAACACCAACTCTCGAGACCCGAAAAATTACCGTCCTATAAGCCTAACCTCTGTCTGCTGTAAAATTTTAGAACGTATTATAAAAACAAAATTAATAATTTTCTATGCAGTCGTAATGTTATCACTGAACATCAGCATGGTTTCGTAAGTAAAAAGTCCACTAAGACCCAACTTTTAGAATGTGAAAATTATTGGACGTACTGAATCAAAAAGAAAGCATCGATGTCATTTATATTGATATTAGTAAGGCCTTTGATACTGTAAGTCATGAAAAACTCCACAGAAAGCTATACAATTATGGTATTCGCGGTCGAACTTTGCTTTGGATAGAACAATTTTTATCGGACCGCATCAACAGGTAGTTTTGAATCGAGCCATTAGCGACCTGAACTTAGTTCAAAGTGGAGTCAGTGTTCATTACTACAGATCATGGTATCTTTATTTCTTGCAATCTAAAGTCCTCTCAACATCGTCTTTCTATTACTGCAAATGCATTTCGGCGCTGTAATTTAATTTTTAAAACTTGTATTTGCAGACAGCCAATTTCTAAATTCCGTCTTCATCACGTATATCCGTCCTGTATTAGAATTAAATAGTGTAGTTTGGTCCCCCCAGCTTAAAAAAGATATAGTACTTGTGGAATCTGTTCAGCGAAGATACTTCGCGAACGAATTCGCTG
>JASANF010018981.1:0-50402 GCA_030248245.1 Trissonchulus sp. WLG1_4 | reverse complement strand
GCTGTGTAGTAACCATTCCGCGGCAGACCCAATAATGTCTCTACTCACTTTCGTATTACTGGCTTTCCTAAGAGATCTTTTTCTGCCGTCCTTTTCCCCGTAGTTTTATCTCATCTTATTTCCCCACTCTTTACTTTGATTAACAATTTAGTCAAAATCCACCCAGAAGATGTGCCGAATTCCACTCATGCGCCTGGCCGCGTAGTTTTTTAACTCAGTCCCTTGATGAATCTCGGCACATTTCCCAGAACAGGCAGATGTATGATGTGTACATATACGTATGTATGTATTTAAGCGTTTAAAATGGGAAAATGGCCACAAAGCTGTGTGTATTGATTCTTGCAGCAACATCTTGAAGGAGGCAGCGAAGCTCATCCTTCTGTGCACACTCTCAGACTCATCGGACCGCGCCACCCCATTTGTAAATTCATAGATATATATACATAAATGCTCACATGGTATGAATACGATACATCCTGGACTACAATTTATGTATGTGTAGAAACACGGCTGTAGAGTGAAGAGGGGAGAGAGGGAGCACATTATGAGGATTTAGCAATAATTCTTCAGGAGAACTACTCACTATGCTTCTCTTCCTCTATTTTCCGCACAGGGTCTTAGGTATTTCTTGCTTTTGCTTACATTCCAGCCTGCGTGGCCAGCCACGGTTGGTCTCGGTGTTGTTGGCTATAGCTTTATATGAGGTTTATTTGAACTAGTGAGCCGTGATTGGCCGGGCGTATTGGCAAATAAGTAGAGTTGTGGCTGCAGATCTATATAAATAGCAGAAAAATAAGGGTGGCTGCCGCTGAAATGCGTGCTCAGCATGGAAATGTGCTCTCCTTCACTTTCTTTAGACTCCCCGGCCTAGCCCACTCAAGGACTCCGTCTCTCCTTGTGCTCATTTAAGGTGGTTTTGTGTGTTTTTGTGGGGTGTTGGTTTGGGGGGGGTTTTTTTTTTTTGGTTTTTGTGCGGTTTAAAAAAACAAAAGCGAATCCCCTACGCTACGCAAATGCCGATCAGCCGTATCTTCTGACTACCTCTACTTTACTCCGCATATTAGCCCTATTAGTATGGCTCTAATGTTATCTATTAACTGCGCGCACTAGAATTTAAACGTACTAACTCCCTCCGCACTACTTGAGCGTCCTCAGCTTTATCAACATTCAGAATCTCTCATATTACATACGACTTCTCAGCTTTTCCATAAAGGACCGCCTACGCGCTTATTGGGTCTGCTCACAGCTCAAGTTTTGTTGACAGAATATATTTTATGCCATGAATGCTGCTTTTGAGTGAAAACGTGCTAGCTTTTCGGTATTCGGTAAATTTTTTTTTAAAATAGACTCATGTAAGCATATAGGCGTATATCTATATAGTTACTTTGGATTGGACACATTATCTAACAGGGCATTTATATATCACGTATATACGTCGGCTATAATTTTTTTAACTAAAAGCAATTGTTTTGACAGAAACAGATTAAAGATTGCTCAAGCATTCATACAAAGTTAATAAACTTACCATGAACGGAAAGTTCTATGTAAGTTTTTGTAAACAGTTTTTGCAGAAAAAATGTAGACGGCTTTAACTTTTCAGAAGCCATAAACGAAGCAAATCGCTTTTAATGCGTGACAAACTTCAGCCGAGTGTAATTTGTGTGACTTAAATACAGTCTTTTTCAACTTTTGTTCAACTTTTATGCGACTTTGCTGCTAATTTTCTTTTACTGTCGTGCCAGTTTCATGATTATAAATTGTTTATCAGTTGCAAAAAAACTGAAGAACAGCTTTGGAAAAAAATGCTTAAAAATGCCAAAATCAACACTCCAAGTCCTATTCACACTTTCAGCGCTGATTAATATGTAGAGTATTTTTATTAGAAGATACGGGGATAGAATAAAATTAATAGGATACGTTGAGCTACCGATGTTTATACAGTACATTGCAAAAAAAAGTTTCCAATTCGTTACTGGTAACGAACATTCGTTACCAGAAAGACGAATGAACGAATGTATATATGTACCTAATCTGTAGGTAATGTGCCGCTCCATGCTCGCAAAATTTCGGAGAGAATGATCAGACTCTCATTCGAGGTATGAAAAGTAATTTCGCTCATAATGTATGCCACTTCCCTTCCTCATTTTCAATACATAGCTTTATCTTGCAGGACTCGCATGGAGACCTCTTGGGTTTATCTTTTACACATTTAGTGACCTCTTGGTTTTATCCCCTTCCATTTTGTATTTACGATAACGGAAAACCAGTTTCAATCATTAAAGCACGTTGTCAGAAAATCAGGTCCTGTATTCCCTCAGGGCTCAGCAATTTTTGGTCAGACTTCAGTCAGCTGAATTTTTCGAATTTTTTTGTGTGAAGTTGAATTTTATGAGTGGAAAATGTGATACCCGTTCGTTGCTCGTCGCGGCGGTATGCTGGGTATTGTCACGTTTGAGCAAATTGTGTCCTCTTTTGAAAAGCATCATCTTCACTTTAGTGGCTGGCAACAGGCGTTCGTTAGGAAAAGTTTTGGTGCGTTAAATTTTCTTTTGCTGTCTCGCAAACCCAAATTCAATGCAGTTTTGCGGCTAAGTGCAAAAGTAAGTAAAGTAGTTGCCGTTGTGTTACATTCAATTGCTTTCTGTGTACACATACGTGTACGTGTGTAAAATGATTGCATAATAACAATATGTTGGCGCGTGGAGATACGCCTTTTATCATTTACAGGAGGAGTCTTTTTTGAGTAAACCTTTTTGAGCACCATTTTTGTGAATTTTATGATTGTTACATTTGATTAGGCCTTTTTTGACTCCCATTACAACATCTTTGATTGCCGTTAAACAAGTTAATGCACAGCCGTTTTAGAACAAATGTCAATTTGTATTAAAGTTTATTATTTTGGCGAATTTCATTAGTTCTGGGTATATTCTCGATCTGTTGATGTCAAAGTACATATATAATGGTGAAGATTTATTCAATGTTCGTTTTTTAGATATGTATATAGTTTTAGAAACTATTCTAGTTCACTTCACTACGTATGTTATGCCATCAGGGCAACCGACTTTGGCGTTTAATTTTTTTCAGCGACATTTTTGACCATAATGTGAAGAAAATTTGTTCAAAATGAAAAGAGCTTTCATTTGATGCGCATACTGTGATAAAAAAATTTTTAAAATTTTTTGGACAAATTTGTAGCCGTCGCAAAAAAAAATTTTCGTTTCCATATTTATAAAATGATTACTCATATCACTGAAATATGCGGTTTCTTAGCTTTAAACTGATGTATTAAACATAAGAACACGTTGAAGCTTTGCTGAGTTATTCAGCCGTGAAAATAGCAAATCAAAAATGAAATCCTACAAAGCTGATAAATCTTCGAAAATGTCAAATTTTCGATTTAATTTCTTAAAAAATTGAGTATGCCTTTGGTAACTTTTTCAACTAATAACGTTTGCTGAGCGCTACCTTGAGGGGGGGGGGGCTACCTGTAAAAGTGAAAATTTCAGGTTCTCCGATTCGCTTCAAATTTGCACACAATTTAGCTCCAGGGAAGGCACATCGCAGATGAAACAAGCTGGAATCAATGCTTTTGCCAACTTTTTACTAGGGATCCCAAAGATTCAATTTTACGTGTAAATCATAGGCCCCAAAAGTTTTGTGGTTGCAAAGCGTCCCTTTACAACACTGGCGAAGCTGATTTTTACATGATCCGATACTCGATAGCCTAACGTCATACCTCAACCTCTATGATCCTAATTTTTGCCCATGGCCTGAGAAGTGGCGCCAAATGTAAAATCACTCAAATTTGGCCAAAAAACCGGCCATTTTTTCACGTTTCGCCCTCGATTTTAAAATCCTTTCATTTTAAAAGTCCTGACAATTATTTTCTATGTATACCAGTGGTTGAATGCGTGAGCCTGGCTGGCTATCTAGCTTATTTTTTACGCGCCCCCCCCCCCCCGAGGGGGCCGCGTATATACTATATTCAGATCCTCTTGCTCTCACGTTAAATCGGCTAGGTCGATTTCGCAGTGTTAAATTACACTGCGCTGGCAGGTAGGTCGAATCTGCTACGGCTCAAACAAAGCCTGGCTGGTTGTTTCGTAATAAGAAATTGCTACGCAAAAATACTTTTAGAAATTTAACTCTTGTCAACCGATCCGAAAGCAACAGCGCTACACGCTCGGCTACCTGTCCGACAAAGTCTCCCGATCCATAAGATCTGTAGTTTATAAGTATTACGTAACAATGTCACTGTGCTTATACCTACATAGTTTTTGAAATTTTATTTTGATCGATAATTAACTTATTTTTCGTCTATTGCGCTTTTGAAATCTATTACCCTTGCATGGGATACTTCTCGCTAATGTTTAAACATTTAGCTTTTTGTCAGTTAACTTTTATAGAACATACATTAGTCGAAGTTAAGTTCAATGTTGCTGTGGTCTCATGGTGTAATGGTTAGCACTCTGGACTCTGAATCCAGCGATTCGAGTTCAAATCTCGGTTAGACCTTACATTTTTTAAAAGCATATTAAATATTTATTGATTTTTTTTAAAATCTCTTGAAAATTTTGTGAGTTTTTGACTTTCAACTGAGTTTGCAGTTAAATAATTATTCGCTGTTTTTCACAGACTTTGGAGATACTCAGCAGTAAGTGTATGCAGAAATCGGGATTTACATATCATTTTATAAGCAAACAAGCACGTTTTGCGAGTAAAGTTTAAATTATTTATGACAGATTACGGTGCGACATGCTTGCTGTGCTGAGGATATTCTACGAATATAAAACGCGGCACTTTAAGTATTTAGAAGGCAACATACATATGTAATAAACATATCAACATAAGGATTAAACTTATTTTCAATCCAAGAGTGTCCACAGCAGCAGTCAACAAAGTTCGCACAAAAACTCTGACAAAAATCGCGCGCCAGTCAACTACATTCATAAAAGTGTAAGCCTGGCTTTTTAACCACACTAGCACCAAGCCAGGCTTAAAATCCCGGCTTCACGTATTCATAAAACCAAGCTCGGCTTTACTCCAGGCTTATTGGTATTCATAAAACTCAAGATTTTTTATGAATACAAAAAAGCTGGGACAAAAAGGTAGACTTGGTCACTTGGACTGATGTCAGATTGGTCACTCAATCACGCTGTTGTATCATAGCGGAACGCTATTCACAACTGTGTCACAGCGCGGCTGCTATGTCATCAGCTTTCAAAATGCATAACTTCCGACACACTGATAAACAATTTACGAAGCAGTGTTGCAACAGGTTTTGTATTTTTACTGTCTCCTGTATTCAAAATTTATCCTACTTGACATAATGCAGATGACAGCATGCAGTAGAACGTAACTGAGGCGGGTGAGACTAAGTACGTACACACAGCATATACCACACACACCCACACAAACTGTGTTATTAGCTGACCTGCCAGCAGTTTAACACTGAAATGGTGAGATTTTTGTGCTCTTGACGCACAGATTTGCACTATAGTATATACGCGGCGGCTGAGGCCGCCGCGTAAAAATGGCCGCGTTCAATATTCCTGTGGAATATTGACACTAGGAGCATTTAGCATACAATGGTATGTATAAGCGTAAAAATGCTGTAGTGGTGAATTCGGTAGAAGTTATACACATATGCCTTGTACCAATTTTGTAAAAACTTGCCACAGAAGATAAATTGCGGTATATATACCCACTGATTAACTGAACGTAGCAAGATATTTTTATTTCAGTTATCGGTGATAAGTTCCGATTAAGGCCAGTTTACACTACCAAACCCGCACCAAACTTGCATCAAACCAAACTTCCACCAAACTACACGTTTGGTGCAAATTTGCACCAAACCTTGTATTCTCACTACCAAATTCACACCGAACCTGCCGTACCAAACTTCCACCAAATCTGCACCAAACAGCCAATCTCAGCGCGGTTGATTGCGCCAATGGCAGATTTAAAACTGAATCGTGTGTCAATGCTCGATTTCATTGTCTCGCAAAGCGATTGCAGCAGCACTGATTCTGCCGACTTTATTGGATGATTATACTACTTACTATTCTACTATTTCAAATTCTATGTTTGTCCCAAAATTTTTAATCAGGTGGATGGTTGCCCCCCACCTTTAAAAACATTATTGAGAACGAGAATGGACATATTTGCGGCAACCCAGCGTAGAAGAACGTTTATCAGTCACACTACACTATTTGTGCCCTACCTAACCTGGTAGTATTGCCCTTAGTGTCTGGAATTTCCTGCATAGTCCATCGTGACAGTCTTTTGGTCACTCTGGTTCGGTGCTGTTTCATGACAAAAATCAGATGTTTATATCACTAGACTGTTTACTTATACATATAGTTCAAAAACAGCGGCGAAAAAGAAATATCCGTTTACTCGGTTAACATCCGAAACGAGCCTAGTCTCGGTCTCGGTAGTCAAAAAGTCTCGGTTTTTAAATCTGTCAAAAAAGAACAGGGAACTTTTCTACGTACGGTACTGTAGCTTGGGAGATGAGGGGGGAAGTCTCCAACTGAAATTTAGTCCCGGGGTATGAAGGAAACATAATGAAGGAGGGTCTCGGCGTGCGTGGTTCAAAATTTAAGTCAAATGATCTAAGAAGTACTCGGGTGTATTTTATAGCAGAAAATGGGGTAGTTTTATAAAATCTGAACTATTTTTCACTAAATTTTGGCCACAAGCATCGAAATTGCGCTCGTTTTGGGAAAGGCCGTCTAAATTTTATTCTACTCAGTCTGGTTTCACACAGGAGGAAAATATATCCCTAAACTTTTCGTTTTGTTATAAATATACATACGTGCGTGTCTGATCATGGGCTAACAATTTCGCCTGAAAAATTGTCAGAATTCATCAAATCGATGAGTAAAAAATAAATGTCAAAAAAATAATACCTAGTGTCGGTTTTTGTGGTTTCGGATTTGTAGTCTCGGTCTCGGAAAACCGAGACTTCCATTCCTAGTCCACTGATTATCAGACATTATCTATATTGTACAGATAAAATAATTTATAATCACACTGAATATAAAGCAGTGTGGAACAAAAATAATAAAAACGGCTACACAGCGTGGGAAGATGTTATAAACAACACAATTCAGCCCTAATAATGAGTGTCACGTATTTTTTACTGCATTCTGATTGGGTAATTGGTCGAACCCCCAGACCAAGTTTGGTGGTCCACCAAACCTGCAGCAGCAGTTTGGTGGAGGTTTGGTGGGGTTTGGTGGAGGTTTGGTGCATATTCACACTACCAAATTTCCACCAAACTTTCACTAAACCTGAGTTTGGTGGATGTTTGGTTTGGTGGAAGTTTGGTGCAGGTTTGGTAGTGTAAACTGGCCTTTCATCTACATATTTCATGAACAACTCGTTCGAAAGCGTTTTAGTTTCAAATCGTGTTCTTAAGTTTACAAAAAGTCATGTGTCATGTTTTTCATGTCATGTGTCATTTTGCCTTTAATCAATGTACATTATTCATTTTGTTTCCTTGGTGTTTTTGTTTTTTGTGTCGTGTGAGTATTACAAAAGTGTGGTCTAAATATATATTAAGTAACTATTTGGCGATTTGGTTTACTCGTTAGAATCCTATTAGGATGACTCGTTTATTATAGAACAAAGTTTGTCTAATAGAGCAAACCAATGAAAAGGACTCAGCAAATAGGTTCCTACCTAGTGAGAAAATTATATATAGTTATTTTAAAAAATTTAGAGATAAGTGTATTTGCAGCTTGTGTTTTATGCGATGCTTCTTCCTACTCCCATCACAGTTTTTACAAGTGTATTTTTAGTTCGAATACAAGTATTACATAATACCTGTCTAACTTAAAACTACACGTGCTCGGATAGTAAATGGGCTTCCAAAAGTTCAGTTTACGCGTCAATCATCGGCGCAACACAACAGGTAATTGGGTGCACAAAGCGTCTTTTCACCCGAAGTTTTTGTGAATACTGACGAAGCTGATTTTTGACTCGATAGTCTAATGTCATGACTCATGTCTCAATGATCCAACTTTTTAATTTTCTGCCCATGGCATGAGCAGTGACGCCAAACATATAGTCACTCAAATTTCCGGACTCAAAAAAACCCAACTGTTACAATAATTTTGGGCATATATATTTGGTCTATGACTATGTCGAGTATTAGTCGAATTGGCCATAGTGCGATTACGGGAGCAGGAAGGAAAATAGAAAACGTTAAAGCACACGTGATGTCACTAAAAGTTTGAAGATTAACAAAAGTTGTTGCTGAAACTTTGCATAACGACTAAACCCTCCACCATTTGCATTTGTTTGCAAGCACTTCATGAACTTTCATTGATCCTGTGTTGAAGTTTTACCTCCTTCATCTAATCTTTTATAACAATCTTAGAAAGCCGTAGAACAAATTTTCTGTCGAAGATATCTGAAATTATTATGAGGAGAATATTATCAATCGGAATCCTAAACTTTTATTGCGCTCATTAATTCATCATTCAGACCAGTTTATTAGTTGCCCAAACAGTTACCAGACAAAATCTTGACGTTACCTGCTGCCTACTTGCTATAGAGTATATATTCCATTTAATTGTAGTTATCAGCATAGTTTCAGTAAAGGTACCTGTTCTTTACCATCACCTTTTACTGTGTCTTTATTTTGTAAAGATTAATTACTCATTCATTTAACTTATCTTTCAGTTATGAATTGATGAGCAACGTAACGTGTACGCATTGTACCCTGTTGCGCCATTATGAGACTAACAAAAAATTGTCAAAATTTTTGAGATAAAAACTGGGTGTGAAAAGTTTGGTTAGAAAAGATGCAATGCAACCGCATGCTTAAATAAAGATGCATCATTTTTTCCTCTTTGGGCCGCCAAAAAAAGTCAACGACAGCGAACAGAAAGAGGCCTTTGACGTGTGTTGAGTTGTGGAGCAGATATTTGTCCTACTGTGTCTACATAATATGTCATTCTCTGTTTCTTCTTTGTTATAGATTTGCACCACATGTTATGCTAATTTATATAGTTGGCAAAAGAGGACCGGCGCTCTTTTATTCTGACAGCACCCGCCGTTGACACAGTGCGATCTCCAAATTAGTCCCCAGGCCCAGGCCCCCTTTCGCCCCGCCTGTATGCTGTGGTTCTGATTCTGAGTCGTGTGTCTATAGTTGTACGCTGTATTCTGAGTCGTGTGATTGTGGCTGACGTTGGCTCGCTCGCGTATGTTTCTGTCAGCAGCGTCTCCTTTGGTCCGATTATGACAGGCCCGCATTTCCCTGCTCCCTCCTATCCTTACTACAATGAAGGTGGTGCAATTTTGCCTTGCTCTCTTCACATTCCTTCATGATGTGTACTTCAGTAAGTCAAGCTTCTGTTTAATATTATTGGGAGGATTAGTGCTCAGCTTACAGCTTTATGTAGCACGCGGGAAAACGGCGACCGGCCGTCCTTATTAGTCATTGAAGGGTTCGGGTCGATTCATACTCACAGCCGTATGTCTCTTTAACCAACAAACTTGCGAAATTAGCACGCCACAGTGTAATCTTATACACTATTGGTAGCGTGATTATTTCGTAATTTTGCTGGCTGATCGGGTGTCTAGTGTCCCTAGTGTCGTAATTTAAATAGGTGCTAATAAATATAAAATAAATACTGTATATACAATATAATACCTATATATGCCATAAGGTATTGAACGTGATAAACCATGCGAGTGATTTCGTCAACATGTACTTTTTCTTTAAGGGTCTCGTGGTTACGGACTTTCATTTAATTTGGTATTAAAAATTTGAGTGTAGCTACCAGTTATTAGTTTTATCGAATTGAAAGTTTAGCTTTGTGTGTTGGACCAGTGTCTAAATTTCAGCTTATGAGCTAAGTACACCCATAAGAAATACCAATTTATGAGGTACGACATAGTGCGAATGACAATTTAATTTTGCACATTAAAATACTTTTTAAACTTTATTTTCTATCAGTTTGCTAATCTGAATCGTCTTTAAGACATTTTGCAAGTTATTGCAAAAAGGTGGAATTGCTCTGGCATATTGTCTCACTTCTGCCACTTCTATTCCGTTTAATCCAGCTATTATGCTTTATGAATTTGTTTTTTAAATAAAATATAGAACTGCTAAAAACGTTTTTTTCCATACTTGTGTGCTGCTTTGTTGTTGTCTTTTGCCTTTTGTTGAATTTCAATTGTAATATTGACTCTGCATTGTCATATTCATATTATATGTATGTGTTAAGTTAATATGATCTGCTGTATTGTAGTATGAATTTAGCGTAACTGTAAATGAAACGTTATTTGATAAATTGAGACAGCTCCATACTTAGACAAACTTTTGGCAGCGGATTAAAAATTCTATATGAGACGTTTGATAAAATGAAACCCAGTTATATAGCTACTGTATAGTCTACAGGCTAAATTTCAACATTAGAAACCAGACGAAAAACATGGCAGGGTGAAATAACTTGTATTACACCGTGAGTTTGGTATCATCGAAAATCAGTGTTCGTTCTTCAATTTTAATGACAAATCCTTCGGAACCGGAAATGAAAATATTGTTCAGCATCACGATCAAGCTTTCACTGCTATCTTCTCTGAAATTCTCCGTAAAATCAGTGCTGAG
Source organism: Trissonchulus sp. WLG1_4 (assembly GCA_030248245.1). Classification (NCBI taxonomy): domain Eukaryota; kingdom Metazoa; phylum Nematoda; class Enoplea; order Enoplida; family Ironidae; genus Trissonchulus; species Trissonchulus sp. WLG1_4. The sequence continues at coordinate 39,772 of JASANF010018981.1, read as the reverse complement.
CAAAAGCAATCCTTTGTCGGCCTCGATATCGTAACTAACATCGAGTATTGCTTCGACGGAAGGCGCGCCTAGATTTGCCACTACCAGTAGCCTAGACTTCATATAAGCTGAATAACACACGAAAGCGATAACGTCGGCATTTTTAGTATTTAGCAGTCGAAAATAATCCACCGTTATTTTCAGCTTTTTGCGAAACGTAATGGTATTTCGAATGAAATGCAAAATGGAATCTATTATATCACGCTCTTGGGCGACATTGACGATACTGTAATTGTGCGCCAAGGGCACTTGTAACAGTTCTGGTTTTTTTGTGCTAAAACCTGCGTTTGGCTGATTGGACCACTGCATTGCGCTGCGATAGAAATCTCTAGCCAGTTGCTGAAAACCCAATGGCCCGGCACTAAGTCCCAGCGGATCTCTGATCTGGCTATAATCCACGAAAACGTCAGTCATCCCAATTTCATCGCCATAATAGATTATGGGAACGCCTGGTAACATCAGGAGTACCATATGAATGGCTTTTGAAAAGATAGTGGAGCCAAGTTTCGTTGCGATGCGCGGTCCATTCATGTCACCCAACGCCCACGCTGATGAATTGAGAAGGGCCTTGTTGTGCGATCGACTATCAATCCATTTCCACAAGGCAGCCGATTTTGGCACTTTCTCAGCATACACGCGATCGACGTTAATTAGCAAATTCACTCCGGCAGAATGATAGTCGAGTTTTTCTTTGTGTGACATGTCGGCTACCACTAAAGTGATTATCTTTTTGCCCTTGATTCGAGAATATTGCTCAATTATATCGGTCCATGATTTAATCAGTCGAACGTTTTCTACATGGTTTGCTCCGTAAGCTCTGTCGATGACCTCAAATTTATACTGGCCAAGGGATTCTGGGGGTCCTGGTTGTAATTCGATCGATTCCACTAAAAAGCTAGCGGAATCGATTCGAAAACCATCCACATCAAAATCCAACCAAAAACGAAGCACGTTTGCTAATTCTTCTTTAACCTGTAGAAACAACAAAATCAATAACTCTGTATGACTCTAAAATTGAGAGACATGATTTTCAAGATGAATAGAAAGCAGTTGGAATTGATTTCAAAGTATGGATACAATTTCAATACTTTGAGTTTCAGTTAATTAGACAAAGACATTATTGTTGAACTGAAAGAGGATGCCTCAATTTGAAAGAATGAAAGAAATGGAGGCGCCGGGAATCGAACGGCGCCCGCTTGCTTCGAAGTCAAGCATGCTAACCACTACACCACAGCCCCCACACCACAATCTCATAGGCCCTAATTCTCATTTACAACATTATTATTCTTCAAGATACTTTACAACAAACTTAAACTTATGAATAAATAAACTCCTCAACTTTGATAGTATGTTTGCGATAGCGCTATTATTTTAGTGCATTTGGTGTTTTAATATCAGCATCAGTATTCGTTTAGAGAAGTCTTTAAGGCGGCTGTCTACGCTTTATGTTCAGTATATATATATTTGGTAAAGCTATATGTTAGAGTTACTCTAATCCATTTAATGTAAGTTTTAAATAAACCTACATAATGTCAGCTCAGAACTTAGCTAAACATACAGCTGGATTCCTTAGATTCAAATCTGGCTCCTCCGGCAAATGCTGATGGAAATAAAACATTTTTCTAGTATCCGACCAGGTCCAGGCAAAATTACCATATCGACTAATCTAAAACACTTTTTAGCTTTTTTCATTAATCGTCAGACAGGTTTTAAGCACCCGATCAGAGGTTATTTAATGCTGCTCGAACTTTAAATAGATAACTGCCTTAGTTCTCTACAAACATAGTCGTCTAACTTATGTCAAACAACTTTAGTTTTTCCTGTTGAACTCCTGCACTGTTCTTCAATTCTTATGTGTTAAAACTTGTCAGTGAACCAAGAAAGTGAACTGTTTAAGGAAATTTTCTAACTAATGTTTCAGTGATTAACCGGCTGACTTGGTGTTTTTAGTTTGGCATTTTTAATAAAAGCCGGTGTAAAACGGTTTGGACCATTGGAAAACGGTTTAACCATTCAAGTACTATAGATGGGACTAAATGTCTGTACTGTGCATTGTACTGTGGCTACATCTCACCCAAAGATGTGGTGGCTGGACCTTCTTCAATGTCTCGTTCCAAATGCCTTCTTTCCATATGTAATAATCCAAATATTTGTTGTCAGCCGCTGTCACACTTTTGATGAACCATGCATGATCTGATGATGTATGATTTGGAATGAAATCGATGATAACGTACATACCTGGGAATAAATACGGAAATAATTAGAATGACACTGAAAGATTATGTTAATACTACGGCTCCTATTTGGTCTATATCGGTACTCAGTTACGGTACCAAGACAGGTTTTATTATTTACAAGCTACTGATTAATTGTTCGTTTAATTTATTCCACCATTCATTCAGGAGTTGTTTTCTTACCTTGCTGATGAATTTCATCAATCAGTTTCTTGCATTCCTGCAGATTTCCATAAGAATGGTCCACGGACTCGTAGTCACTGACATCAAAGCCGTAGTCTTTCATGGAAGTCTTGTAGAATGGTGTGAGCCATATAGTGGTGACACCCAGCCACTTCAGATACTTCAGTTTGAATCGAACCCCTGAAATTACCTTGAACTTGAACGAAAAATGCGCAGATAGTTTGTTATTATAGTAAGTAACGGTTTCTCAGAACAAACACCTTAGGCATAGCTTTATTGACATTTTTCATCAAGTTACATCATGGTTACTGCCGTGCATTACATTCAGTGATTTTTTACCTGTCAGATCTCCTATTCCGTTCCCGTTGGAATCAAAATATGAGTAAATGTTGAGCCTGTAGATAGGGCCATGTTTCCACCATTCCTCATTGGCGTCAGTGTCTTGTTGTTGCACAGCCACATTGGTCGCCGCAAATATAATGGTGAGAAGGACACACGAAAGGGTCAGCCCGATAGATATCACAATCAGAGTCAACAGGCCGAAGTGTTCATTAGGGAGTTTTTTAGAATTTGACGTCATTAGCGGTTGATAATATTAGATTAGGTTTCTTTATAAGTTTGTTTATTTAATAATTAATAACGGGATTATGCATCATCACATCACGCATCACAGAAACAGCTTCGTGTATGTATATACACTTGTTTGTGATCTCGAGTTGAGTTATTGATAGCTAATAAGGCTTAGTATAAATTAGTTAACAGCATAAAGCTATTAACACATATATTATTAGTAGCTTAATAAATGTTATTATATATTATTAAGTTAATCCAGTTCAGAATTTGGTATGTAGTTCGATAGTCAGTATGAAAAATGAATATAAAAATGAACTAAATACATTTTCTTTAACAGCAGCCGTCAGCATCAGCTGTAAATAACGCACAGAGCAGATGAGTTAAACTACGTTAGCATCAGAATTAGTTTGTTCTTTCTTAATAGCTTTCAAGTGTAAACGCAACAAATTGAGCAGGAATGTTTGGCTTGTTGGAGGATTTCTGACAAGTGGTCCTAGAGTGTGCAGACATTTGCAAACTTTTTGCTGAAGTTAAAATTCTTCAGTATTTGCTTCTTTTACTGATTGTTGAACTTGATCAGTAACGTATTTACGCGTTTTTTACGTTACTTAGATGACGTAATCATATCGTCCAGGGTACAGCCATGAACGAAAAGTTATCAGCGTTACTTCAATGTAGCGTCCATACTTCATTGCGTTTTTTATGACAGTAAAACGAATTGTTTCCGATATATATCACCACTGTTAAAAATTTAGAATTCAATTCAATAGTTCCTTTTAATGCTTACTGCCAATAGCAGAGTCGTACCTAAGTCACTTATATACTTACATATGTAGCTGGCTACGTATACTGTTGCTTTATTTTGGCGTTGTTTATTGTACGTTGTTCAATGTTACAGCAAAGACATATGTTTCTTCTCTCAAAGACAAAGCTTTGTTCTCTCATTTGGCTTAATGGATAATATGTAGCTGCCATAATAATTATGTGAAGTAGCACTTACATAAACCACCCATGATTTTTTGTTTTAGAAGTGTACGTATTCTTCAATATTGAATATACCATACATTCTTGAAATGTCCCTTGAGGTAGTGCTAGATTTATGCTTCTGAAACTGGCCGCGCCTTTGTTGTCTTAGAGCACTCGGTGGCAGTGCTTTTAAAATTTAGGATGGGCCGATTCCCAGAGGCTTAGGAAATAATTTTGTATATGTCTTAAGTGGACACTCAGAAGTGGCAGTTCGCAGCCCATTGGAGTGAGGGCTCATATAGGTCCCTTTGCCTGTCTAGAACAAACCTATAAACAACTTGTGGTGAAGTTTCAAAATGCACAGAGCGATATTTTGAAGTTTTTGAGTCCATCTTAAACTTTAATACGTCATTAGCGTCAATGGTCATGGAATTTATTAGCGGCCTGTCTAGAAGTTTGTTATCAACACTTTTGATTTTTATCAGCGTTAACGGACTGTTTAACAGGGATGTGCTGAGATATGCGCCGCCTCTTGACGGTAAGTTGATGGACTTATTACTATAAAGGTTGATTTCTGATTTCTTGTCCTTGTTAGTATACATTTATACTTGTTATCGCAATTTTTCGAAACCGTTTGAGCAAAGACATGAAAAGCTTGTTTTGTTTGGTTGCACTTCATCTGTAATTTAGAAAAAGTCCAAACTGAGTTTACACAGGTTTTTTTTAGAAATCGGCTCGTGGGACGAGGAAAAATTGATGGTTGATCTTTTCCAAGGTTATAATGCTTTGATAAGACCCAATTCAGACATCAACGATACGGCAGTTTTGGTGAAGTTTGGTGTGGCCATGATATTGTTGATTAATGTGGATGAGAAAAATCAGATCATGCAAACCAATGTCTGGTTGACTATGGTAAGAAATGTAGCACTGCGCAGTCCACACGTATCTGACGTTGAGTAGTTACTCATGGTGCTGCTCTTTTTCGCTCAATTACATGACTTTAATTAAGAGCCGCTTACACGCAGCTTAAATTCTACTTCAGTGAGTTTTTTGCGTTTTTTTTCTGTTGTGTAAGTAATTGGTAAATAATTAGACAACTTTTATCTATTACGTATTTAGATATGTAGTTTCTAGACAAAAGTAAACATTCTGTATGAATGCAACGATAGACTGTTCTCGAGTAGTTCTTTATGGTCAAGCGAGTAGCCAGTATAGCTAGTGTCACATTATTAGTATGTAGGCAAAAATTTTGCAGGAGTGGATCGATTATCAATTGCGATGGAATCCTTTGGAATACGGTGGCATAAAATCTATCAGAGTTCCCCCAGAGAAAGTCTGGCTACCTGACATTGTACTGTTTAACAAGTTCGTCCGTGAAAAGTTGTATACCTAGCAGTTAGTTTTTTAACTGAATGGTTTTGTTAAGTGTATGCACAACAATGTGCATATGTAGTGGATCCTGTATCAAAAATTAGATATAACTGATATGTAACCAGTTTTAAATTAAGGGTTCATTATTTTACCGGATTGAACGGATTGACTAATTTAGATTGAAGCTTACTCACGAAAATTCGTTTTTAATAGTTTATTTCTTGTTTAATTTTAGCACGAACTAATTAAGGCCTAAGCTATCACCGGACAAAATTGATTTAGCATACAGGTTTAAAGTTAGCGTGCTTTCTTGGTTCCTTTTGGTCTGACTAAGAACAGCGCGCTGAAAGTTGATGCCGTTTAGCCGGGAGGGAATTAGAATTTGAATTTTCAACTCGATTGGCAAACAGTATGTATAGTGTTGTCTCAATAAAATAATCTCGTTTAGTCCTCCAGACGAATGGACTCTATAGTAAATATGAAAGCTCATTTTAGCGCTGATGGAAACTATGAGGTGTCATTCTACTCGAACGTAGTTATAAACCACAACGGAATGCTGATGTGGGTTCCTCCGGCAATCTATAAAAGTTCATGCATGATTGACGTTCGATACTTCCCTTTCGATGAACAAACTTGCCCAATGATTTTTGGTTCCTGGACTTATTCCAAAGAAGAAGTATGTCAACTGAATTCAGAAGTATTCTTGTAAATTCTCGGAAGCACTTAAAATTTTGGTTTTTTCCCTGTGTAACTTGATACTTGCTTTATAGACCGTTTATTAGTTCACTTTTTCAATCGTTTTAGCATATTATTAACAAGGATATTATATAGTCTTGTTATTAATAATTGCTCAAGTTTCAAAGTTAGGCCTTATTCAGCATTTCAGCATAACCATTTAGTTGGATAAGTTAAATGAATTAATGTAATAAAGGAATAAACCATGACTTGCAGTACTTTTAGGTTGTACTGGGTTGGTTCAATGGCAAGGAATACGTAGAGTTGAACGATTATGCGTTTAGTGGCATTTGGGACGTAATGCAGGTTCCGGGGGTGAAGCAACCGGACGCCAGAATGAAGTTCACAATTACCATAAGGCGAAAAACGTTATTTTACACTGTCATCTTGATCATCCCCACGGCATTGATGGCTTTCTTGAGCGTCATGGTCTTCTACCTACCGGCTGATGCTTCAGAAAAAATCACGTTGGCCATTTCTTTGCTTCTCGCTTTGGTTGTGTTTTTGCTTCTAGTTTCAAAAATCCTGCCCCCTACTAGTTCCACTATTCCCTTGATGGCTAAATATCTTCTCCTCACTTTTATCATGAACGTCAAAACAATTCTAGTCACTGTAATAATCATTAACATATACTTTCGAACCCCAACAACCCATAAGATGTCGCCGTGCACTCGACTTATTTTTTTGAAAATTTTACCTCGCCTCTTGCTAATGCGAAGACCAAAAATAAATTTCATTGCCGAGTCCTACAGTTATATGCAGCATGCGACCGAGTATCTGGTAGGGCCGTGTTTTGTTCCCGATGCGGATAACAACTACAAAAATCATGGCACTGATCACAGCTACAATCTGACAACGGTCAGTAGACATCACGCACAGTGCCGGGTGCAGCGGGGAAAAGACGCTGAGTACGCCAGTCTGCTGAAAAGTCCGCTGCCGTCACAGAAAAAATACATGAAAACTGTCGAAATCAAGCCGGATATGCAGCGCGCTTTTGAAGCCATACACTACATCGTGGAGCACTTGAAAAATGTGACCAATACTTCAAAAGTAAGCACCTTTTCTTATAGTTCAGTACTAAGAGCAGACGTTTTGAACGACTATGTAATAATTAATAAAATGTATACTTCATAAATCCAGTACATGCGTCATGTACCCACAAACGTGTTAAGGTGTAGTTACGTTTTCGACAGTTTTTATAACGTGCTATAATTTTTGATTGACTCAATAAATTTAATAGCTGTCTTTTTCAAGTTAAAGTACTTGACTGGAACTACACTTATGCACATTATCTAGCTTAAATCTGTAACAAGCTAGTCTGCAGACACTGTTAAAGTAGTCAAATTTCGTGAATTTTTGCATTTTTCATGTTTTGCTTGTAAAATTGACAGTGTAATTCTAAATAATTTCATTCTTTACACCAACATAGTCAATAACAGGGTGAATTTTAATGCTAAGTTTGGTGCATTTATATGATGTAGAAAAGAAGTTACGGACCTTCAATTTTGAATTTTTTTCAAATTTTGAAAAAAAAACAAATTTTTGAATCTAATTTTTTCACGACATGGGCTAAATTAATACAAATAAAAAAATTGACACATCAGAAATTGTCTAAAAAACATGTAAAATAACGCATGAAAAGATTGCAACATTGAGACTTGAGATTTAGTCCACGGAAGTACATTTTTACAGATTTCTGTGAATGAAATTGATGTAACGCAAAATTTAAGCCATGAAAATTTTTGAAATTTTAGCTTAAAGTAGACACATATTATGTGTGCCAATTTATCCAAAATTTTGAACAGAATCCGTGTAGTAGTTGTCAAGTTTTGCTCACTTTTGTGTAATGCACTTTAGTTCAAAAAGAAATGTTACATAAATGTGACGTAATCTCAAAAAGTGAAAAGCGGAAGGATAAGTTTTGGCATCTAAATTGAAGGTTTTTGACATGCCCGTGTGTCATTTTTTTACTTTTTTCAATAAACGGCTTTTTTGACTAGCTACTACTTTGGCTTAGCTAAACATAAAATTTACGAAAAATTGTCGTAACTGGCTGAAAAATATTTTCTGTGAAAATTAAAAATGATTGTTTCAAGCTATTTTAGCAAGCATTTATCTCATAATAATTTATAGTTTCCTAAATTAATATGCGTACTATAAATTATTGATTGAAAATTAATAGTAAGTTGTCAAATGTTACTCCTGCAAAACTGTCGAAAACGTTACTACCACCTTAATTGGCCATACATAGTATACAGATTACAGACCCCGTACCGTGTTCATTTGTGCTTGTTGTTGAATGATGGCTCCTAGAATCGTTTGATACTGGGCCATTTTCACGTAGAAAAACTTTTAATTGAATTGGTTTTGAGTATAACTAGCCAGCAAAAGTATGTATCATCTAGATTATTTCTCTTGAGTGAAAACTTAAAATCAAATATATATGTTAACGAGATTGCTTCATAGAATAAATGGGGTATGATAGCAGCAGCTACATGAATCAAACCCACATAAGGCCCTCTTCCAATCTGAAATTAACTAAATTGATGAACATAGTATGTAAATTTAGGCAATTCTAGCAAGACTCAAGCCTAATTGATAAATCGACTTTGTGATTTATTTTCATTGAATGATTTCAATAAAATAGCTCCATTCATTTTTGCAGTTTATCAATGCTGTCTATTATGTTTAGGTTGAAGAGGACTGGAAATACGTGGCCATGGTGGTCGATAGACTACTGCTGTACACCTTTTTTGGCATTACTCTAGGCGGCAGCTGTGGCATACTTCTCAGCGCTCCGAATGTGTTTGAATTTGTTGATCAGAAAACTGTTATAGCCAAACTAATGCAAGGAGGCGTGCAAGGAACTGCCGTTTTGAATCCATAAAAATATTTTTGATTTTCAAGAAATTACTTTTAAACGATAGCGGTGGAGTGTCTAAAGGCAGTCTTAGCTCAGCCCTGCTAAACGCAGTCTAACGGTAACATTCTAACTTATGTAATACATGTACGAATTTTTCGTTACGATGTTTTAATCTGTAGAAGCAAAACGTCTTAGATCTGTTCTGGCGTTAGACAGGCTTTATGCATTTCACCTTTGGTGTTGTGCGTAAAGCCAGTCTAACGCTAGAATTGATCTTCCGTTTGAGGCTTCTTTATGCTCTCATTACCATCGCAACGAGAAATTCGATCACATAGGTACAGATCTCATAAGGCACAGGCGCATTACTCTCATAAGGCAAAGTTACATTACACAAGCTATGATGAGCAAGGGTTAAACCACGACTGCCTTTATGCATTACACTCAATGTTTTGATGGTCGGTCCTACCCACCATTTACGTAAAACGAGTGTCAAATTCTGCAGATGGTGTCCAACCCTGGTTTTGTACTAATATTAATCTTACTAACTATCCCCGTTTTGCATTGCATGCTTGCTCATTACTAATTTTTGTGAAATCAAAATAGATTTCAATTGAAACCACCTACGGTCCAAAAAACATCAAAATTTAATGACAGCTTTGTTTGAATTTGCAAAAAACGTAGGTTAAACATTAAGTATAACGTTTTACCCCGTAAGACCCTTTGTATGGTTTCGATTGCACCATGAATTTTAGACGATTTTTCTTCAGTTTTTGAGCTTGCATGCTTTGAGACGTCCTTTCGTTTTGCGCGAATGGTGGTTATGGCCGATTTTATATTTGTTTTTGCCGTTCAAGTGCTGGCTGTTCTAAACTTGTGGACATTATTTTGCGATTCACAGTGTACTTGTCATAGAGTATTGGTTTGCGTTGTCGTGTGCATTGTTTTATGTATTAATACGTACCTTACCATTTGACAACTTATTGCATGTTTTGGAGTGTTTGTTTTTTGGTCGTACTCACACCTGAGGATTGCTTTGTATTTCGACTGTAAAGCTATAGTGATGAATTACGTTAATTCTAAATTGATAATACAAACCATATTATACTCCAAAAGGTTTTTTAATAGAGTCAATATGGCATTAAATTAGCTTAAGGTGCCCTTGGTATGAACTTTAAAGTACTTTGAAGTTGAGTACTTTAAAGTAAAGAACAAACAGTGTAAATTGTAGCACAGTCACCTGTGTGGTGATACTAATAAACATCATGTTGAAGTGTAAAGTTGATAAACCCAAGTTGAAACATTTTAAAAAATAATTTGTTGCATGATTAACGTGCTGATGTTTCAGTTTTATCTTCTGAGGAAGAAGAAAGACTACTCATCAATTTATTCGAAGGCTACAATTCCTTGATCCGGCCAGTAGAGCGGGTGAACGCATCGTTTGTGACTGTCCGTTTCAGTTTGGCCATGATATTGCTGATTAATGTGGTAAGATCTTAAAGGAAAACATCAGGGCCCAATTTATGGAAGCAAAATGTTTGTCGTCGAAAATATTCCTCGTTGAAAATTTTGGGTTGATCGAAACATTTTTAACGAGGAATATAGTACTGAATCATATGAAATGTTCGTGGTTGACATGTAGTTCGTCGGGTGTAGTTTTTGGCCAGAGTAGGTACAGATATGTAGCTTATCTTACTGCAGTTTGCTGGTTGGATCGTTATTCGTTTTTAACTCCTTCAACCGCGCCTACAAAATTCTTCTAGCAGTAACAGCATGTAGCCCCATTTTTGTGGCACAGAGTATCACTAATAACTTCAGTACATATTTTCAGTGTTTTTGGCATCAGTCTTTTACAGTTAAACACGCTTATCGTTTCAGGATGAAAAAAATCAGATTATGCAGACCAATGTCTGGTTAACAATGGTACGTCTATTAGCCAACATCTTGTCTCTAAATTGTGATTATTAAAAATCGCCTGCACCAAATGTGTAAAATTGTGTGTGTATGTATATTTCATCAAGAGTACATAATGAGAAGAGTGTGACACTGGCCACGTTTGTGGCCTAGCAGCGCGGACATGCTGCGACCATTATCTCCCGAAAAAGGCCACAACTGTGGGGGGGTCCCCTACACGATGAGGCATAGCCCTCAACTGTGGGGGGGACCCCCCACGAATGAGACCATAGGTCTCAAACGTGGGGGGGACCCCCAAAATGAGGGTTCTCAAATGTGGGGGGGGACCCCCACGTTTGGGGCAGCCTAAAAAATGACCCGGAGACGCCGCCGCCACTTTTTGAGGTAAAATTTTGTTCTTAGGGGTATTTTGAGGTGCTGAACAAGAATCGGGGTTTTTTGCCTAGATTTCTCGTGGACCCCGCCAAGCACCCCCTCCCCAGGGTACCATGCCGCAGGGGGGCAAAGGGTAAATTTTGAAATTGAGATTTTGCTGTTTCTCGGGGTAATTTGAGTCCCTGAACACGAATTGAGATCTATTTTTGCCTAGGACCCTCCTGGGCCCCCCTGTGACCCCCTAGGTTACCCCCTCTACTAGGTCCTAAGGCTTGAAATTTTTGAAACTGAGATTTTGGTAGTGTTGGTGTAGTATGATTCGCGGAACACGAACTTTAGAGTCCATTTTTGCCTCGCACGTGTTGGACTTCTCGGGGAAATAGGGGTTGTGTGCAGATTGGAGTATCTTTTGCTGAGAATGGAGGGTGCTTAAAATGGTGCGTCCTGTGCTAGAAAAGAGAGTCTGACATATTGAGTAAGAGGATGGAAGTGGATCGGATCGTGGGGGAATAACACTAAACATGAAAAGTTAATTTTTGAAAAAATGACCCTAAGTTGGACTAGTGTGGGGTGGGTCGCGGTGACAAAAATGACAAGATCGAGTAGCCTCAAAATACCCCTAAGAACAAAATTTTACCTCAAAAAGTGGGGCGGGGCGCGGGATTTTTAGGTGAAACGTGGGGGGCACATTTGAGGGATACCCTCATTTGTGGGGGGGCCCGTGAGACTTGGTTCATCGTGGGGGGGACAGAGGGCTATCTTCATTCGTGGGGGGGAAGTTGGTTTTTGGAGATAATGGTCGCAGTGGCGGGGTGGGGAGAGTGTCACACTCTTGTTATTATGGACTCTTGATTTCATGTATAGTTATTATGCATTAGCTGTTTTTGATATTGCTCTATGACAAAATCTGTGTCTAGCATCATCTCCTAGATGAGTCGCAGTGATGAAATGTCATTGATAATTGTATTTTCATTTTAGAAATGGATTGACTATCAGATGCGTTGGCGACCGTCCGAGAATGGAATGATTTCCACCATTCGAGTGCCCCCGGACAAAGTTTGGCTGCCAGATATTGTGTTGTTCAACAAGTAAGAGCAAACGTCATATATACACAGCACTGCAATGCCACCATTAGTAAAGTGTGGTTCTTTTTAGTGTCATTGTTTGTCGCACGCACAATTAGGTCGTGTCCCGACTTCATACACATCGCACTACTTAAGCTATGATTCTTTATTGTGTAATGAAATTTAAACAAATTTTTCTGCAAATCAGTTTGATAACAGCCTTCAATAACTACAGTCATTCCTTACCGGAGTAAACGAGTTTAGGTATTTTAGGCAGACAGTTTAAAAGGCGTGCGTATGCAATATCCTAAGACTAAACAGATTAACTTGAACGTGCTCTTTTATAGTCAAGACTAGGCAATTGGACTTAACTTCATGCATTGCGTGAGTTAGCCTGAACATTATATGCCTTTATTCTGGTGATTGTTCAGGAATGCGTTGTATATATCGTACCTGAGAAAAGTAACGGGTTTACAATTTTCAAAAAAACTATTAACCCTTTAAAATATATTTGGTGTTTTTTTTAATTTTTTCGGGTGCTGTTCCGGGGGAGGGGGGCGGTGGGCAAGTGGGGGCGTGAAGTCCCCCAACCCCCCCTGTGACGCAGGGTCCGTTTGTGGTGACGGATCAAAACCCAGCCAATGACTGGACTTTTTTGAATTGTCAAGCAGCAAAGGGTTAATGTCTGTTTTAGTGCTGACGGTAACTATGAAGTTTCGTTCTATTCGAATGTGGTAATCGAAAGCAATGGGGAGATGCTGTGGGTGCCGCCGGCCATCTACAAGAGTTCCTGCACGATCGACGTGGAATTCTTCCCATTCGATGAACAGACCTGCCAAATGATATTTGGTTCATGGACTTTCAATGCAAATGAGGTCAGTTTTATTTGTTTGCAAAATGCGTTTGCTACATAAAATGTACTAATTGCCAATTATTTTTTGAAACTTAGAAAACTTGTGAGCCTTCCGGTCCGTTCCAGTAAATTTGTAAGCGTTATTGACGACGATGCTATATTTTGTGCCGATGCTAACGTTTTTCTTAGCTTAGTCACTAGTCATTTATTAGCTCGTTAATATGTAAGGTGGCAAAAGACAGCAATGTACGGGACAACGATGAGTTGTAAATTCTTAGCGGATGTGCTAAAGTTTTCATGTTTATTTTAGGTGCGGCTGGATTATTTGGAAGGAAAGAATCAGGTCGAGTTGAACGATTATTCATATTCAGGAATTTGGGACATAATTTGTGTCCCGGGGCACCTAGAGGACCAGTCTTCGCGGATTCGCTTCGATATAACAATTCGTCGTAAAACATTGTTCTATACCGTCATCCTAATTATTCCCACGGTGTTAATGGCATTTTTGTCCATGATGGTCTTTTATCTTCCGGCAGACGCCTCGGAAAAAATAACTCTGGCCATTTCTATTTTGCTTGCCTTGGTTGTGTTTCTGTTGTTGGTGTCGAAAATCCTACCGCCTACTTCCAAAACCATTCCATTGATGGCAAAATATTTACTGCTTACATTTGTCATGAATATTATTACCATTCTGATAACGGTCATTATTATTAATGTCTACTTTCGTGGCCCAACTACTCACAAAATGCCTCACTGGGTACGTCATTTTTTCCTGCTATTCTTGCCAAAACTGCTGCTAATGCGTCGGCCCCGGCCATTTATGTGCAAATCGGCCTCGGAGAGTTTCCTTCTGGCCACGGGGGGATCGTTTTTGGCCGGCTCAGCGGGAGGCTGTAACGGGGGCTTGTCTGGGGGGCGCCAGGCAACGCACAATTCAGACTCTTTTCACCAGCCCCCTCCCAGACTGGGCACCCTGAACAAGGCCACCTCCTTCCTGCAGGTCCACTCGGTGGGGGGCACCGCGGGGGGCCCAGCTCCCTCCCACTCCGAGCCCACGGTCCCCCTCATTGAAATGGCCACTGTCCACCACCATCACCCCAATTGTTCTGTGCAGCGTCGGGCCGGCCTGGCCTCTCGATCCCAGCACGACTTTCCCTCCGAACCCGACAGCTCCGACCAGGAGACGGACTTTGCCGACCTGACCATCGCGCAACTCACGCCCGAAGCCATTAAAGCCATCGAGGCCATCGAGTACATCACTGAGCACCTGAAACAGGACGATGAATATAAAAGAGTCAGTTGGCTACTCTTGGGTCTGGGTTGCTGAGTTTTTAGCTTTAAATGACGTAAAAGGGTTTTAATTGCAAGCGTAGTCTTCAAAAATGTTTCTTGAAAACGCGCTAGATTCAGAAATAAGAATTGATATGACCACTAGGAGCGGTACTTATATGTGGGATTTTTTTATTACGATTTTGATTCGAAGAATAAAACTTTGAAGAAGCTGATCACTAACACATTGAAGAAGGCAGAGCTTATTCTGTGATGTTTCAGAGATTTGTTTTCTTATATTTAAAATTGAACTATATTTTTCATATTACTCCCTAGTCGGAACCTGATCTGAAGGCTTTGTGTGTTTTCGACACCTGTCTACAATAAAAATATTAAATAAATATTGCTGTGTAGTTGTTAGCAAGAGTATGTATACAAGTCCATTGTGCAGCACGCAAAAGACCATTTTCCGTTAACCAGTGTAGTCAGTGCAGTACAGATGACCGAAAACAGTAACATATGCTTTTGGATGACAGACGAGTTTATCTACATACAGAATCGTTTTGCCGTAGCTAATGCAATGCATCCTCCATGTATCGACCGTGCTGTTTCGCTAGGTAAAAAGACAGTTTTATGCTGTTCCCATTGTGTAGTTATAACTTGGAACTTAAAACTAAATTAATACTTAAAACTTAT
This sequence comes from Trissonchulus sp. WLG1_4, assembly GCA_030248245.1. Classification (NCBI taxonomy): domain Eukaryota; kingdom Metazoa; phylum Nematoda; class Enoplea; order Enoplida; family Ironidae; genus Trissonchulus; species Trissonchulus sp. WLG1_4. Next base: position 24,640 of record JASANF010018981.1, on the reverse strand, counting down.
GTGACCTTTACAGATCCGTGACGACTGGAAATACGTAGCCATGGTGATTGACCGTCTACTGCTGTATATATTCTTTGGAGTGACGGCCGGCGGGACCCTGGGCATTCTCCTGAGCGCGCCGAATGTCTTTGAACAAGTCAATCAAGATATCATCATTGAACAACTGAAGGCTGAACTGAAATTGGCTACTTCAGGGGCTGCTTAATAATAGAGATACAGACTTCACTGTCAAGAGTAGACTCATACGCTAAAGTTATCTACATAGTTAGCTACCCTTTGAGTGACTAAATATCAAATTTTTGTTCCAAATTTTGACTATTTTTGTTTCTGTCGACAGTACAGTAGTTTTAATGTAACTTGTGCAATTATATATATTTGCAAATATAAGTAGTACTGTTTCAAACGACTACCTGTAAGTCCGATGAAAAACCGGTAAAAAAAGTTTTCATTTGAAATAGCTCGTTAAAGTCGGCAGAAACTGAAATGTATTTCTTAAATATTTGCATTAACACATTATTTTCAGTTTTAAGTAAGTTAAAAAGCATGGCCTATTGGTTTCGTGATTTATATATCCTAATGCACGTTTGCATGACAGCCTTGTGATGACTAACATTCCAGTCCATTTAATTAATAACTAATTTGTGATTTATACGTAATTGTTTTTATGTTTTTACAAACTTCATTATTTCAATTGTAAAGATCAGTGGTAAGTTTATGCTTATGTTGATGTTTTTGCTACTTTTTGTCTGCAGAATTTGACATAGCAGGTGGGTTTGTTAGAGGGAAAATGACTTTGATAAATTTTGGTGTTTTTTGTTCGAAAAATCACTAATGGAGTCTTTAAAACAAAGTTTGCTTTTTAGCCTACCTTATCTCTTCACATACTAGCATTAAATCATCGAAGCGTTTTACTGACAAGTGACAGCGAACAATTTATGGGGCGAAATTTGTACTTTCATTTTTTTATCTGTTTCATCGTTCTGCCATATGAAAATTGTCGTTCCTCTAGCATACAACTGTTCTACAACAAATTTTTGTAGAAGAAGCAGTACGCACATACAACTTACAATACAACTTGTGTAAGCACATTTCTTCAAATTGTACTATACACTGCGTTTGCGTAACCTGCGTTGTGCTTTTTGATCACGAAACGGTTTCTTGGAAGTCCGGTGAATGACCCCAAAAAGCGCTACTAAATACGTTATAAATTTGTTCCGAAATATTGTTGGTATTTTCAGAATCAAGTGAACCGTAGTCACTCTGCGATGAACCGTATTTTCTGTACTTTGCGTCAGCTTAATTGAGTTCATTCCGTGTGGTCTACTAGTACTCAGATTTTTAGCTTATTATATTTTATGCAGTCCAGGTACATATTTATTAGGTATTTTTGGACTTAGCAGTAGGAATAAAAGAGGCGGTGCATAAGGCTGAACTTACCATTTCATTTCGCGCCATTGTGAATTATTAGTTATTTTAAACCGCTTAATTAGTATGGCCGTAGTGGTGCCATATATAGCAGAGCTAGGTGAAGATTAATTCTTGTTTTGTTGTATTTCTATGTCATTTATTATTGTTTTTGTAACTGCATTATTTGTTATCATTCAGTGGATATTATGAACTCGTAAACGTTGCGATACACAATTTGTACACAAGACGTAATCCGTTAGTATATGTAAGAAATTTGTAGTTTTTACAAACTTTTTTAAGTTATGGAAAATAAAGGCTTCAAGAGCAATTCATCTTGTACACACTGTATTAACGTGGCTTCTACTGGAGTTCAAATTGTAATATGTCTGGTTTAGAAGCAAATTCAAATTTAGAAGAGTTTAAACGCAACTTAATCTCATTATTTTGTGATAATTATATACACACTGACTGTTATTTTGTGTTTTGTGGTTCAGTACTTGCATTTTGGTTGGTGCTTCAAGTATGTAATAATGGACATTAATGTTTCGTGAGTGTTAATATTATTCATACCTCGGGAAGCATAACATTAAACTCTGATTGAAAGAATTGTGAAATGGAATTATGTGCTTGAAGGAGGGTGAATTCATTTTTTGCGTAGGTTGTGTAGACGCTAACATCACATTAAGTTGACAGCTACCACTCTACAGATGTAGTATGGACTTGTACAAATAAACAATATGACAGTGAGGAATATGAAGGTATACCAGATATAAAGTTTTTGTATGTAGAAAATGGTTAATTTGACGGATGCTTTTCTGTCAGTGTAATTGTGTTGCCTTCAAACTTTCCTCTCTTGTTCGAAATTTACAATAGATAGAACACGGCAAGAGGGTTTCTTTGACGGCTATATCGACTGAAAGCAGGAATCGAACGTAATGATTATAATTTCTTGTTTTAATAAGGCAACGGTGTAGGTAACAACGCTGCTCTCTAGTCCGGCACCCCCATCTGGTATACCAATACCAAATATTTGGGCAAAGTGAAACTCAGCTCAATAAGATTTTATTAGAATAACTTGAATAACTCACCAGCAACTATAGCGTTTCTTTATAAAAATTTGGCATATTAAAGTTATTCTGTGTTCTGTGATAACGAGTTAGTCATATAAGCTAGCTTATAAAACGGTGCTTATAAACTGATAATAAGTAAGTTTGAATCAGCACTGTGTGATATTTTGCCGATATAAAATTTACGTTCTCCACTAATGCATTTTTTGGCAATGTATGTTATGAAATAGCAACTCAAAATCACCTGCCATTACATAATGTACTATAAGTCCAAAATTGGTTCAGTTTGGCTTTGTTCGTTTTTTCGTACAATTATCAAACATCGAACTAAAATATCGTTGTGATATTTCAGGTTTTGGCTCACAGGAAGAGGTGAATTTAGTGATGAAACTGTTTCGAAGCTACAACCAGCTTATCAGACCGGTCAGGACGGTCAACGGGTCCGAAGTAGAGGTCAAGATGGGCATGCAGCTCGTACTTCTCATATCTGTGGTCAGTTCACAATCATTAAGCCTGTTTAACAGGATATAGAAAAACGCAGGGAATCCCCACGTGGGGTACCCCATGCGGCATGCCCCACGTGGGTAATTCATGAGGCACCCCACGCGTTTTCCCCATCGTGTGAAACAGTTTTTATAGTATACTTATTAGACTTGTCAAGTTACCACCTACACTGACACAGGTTTTTGTGCTTAAATTTTGACTGATTGTGCACGTTCCTCTGTGTAGACTTTTTGGGGTAACTATTCTAAGATAAGTACATTAGCATATTTATACTTATGCCAATTTAATATGGTTTTAGACGGTTACCTTCAAGGATAAATTTATTTTTGATAGTTTTAAAGTTCTGTTTCTGGCAAATGATTGCTTTGCCCAATATGTATGTATGATGTAAAGTATATGCTTCAAGTACTAGGATTTGATTGTTGTGTGTCTACTGGGTTTAGTACCTTTAGACCACCGTATCTGTTGTATTTATGTTTATGTATTTTTAGAACGAAAAAAATCAAATCATGCACACCAATGTTTGGCTGACCATAGTAAGCAATGCTGTTGTACATTCCCAGTTCCCACCACTGACCGTAGAATAAATAAGTGAAAATAAACATGTAATAAAACATCAAACGCTATCTCAAACTATACTTTCTTAGAATTTAAAGGTTTATGGTAAAGTGGAAAGAACTGTATTTGGTATTTATAAGGATATGTAAGTTTCAGTGTCGACGTGGTTTAATTGAGACGTTATTAACTATGAAGTAGACTGTCGGTTCAACTTTTTATGGGAAGGTCCGTTCGTTTAAGGTGGCAGTGTCCTCAAAGCAGTTTTGCTCATAGGTTGCAAAATGAGAGCTTTTTGCTTTGAACTTATACACGTTCACTGAGAAACTAGTACAATGCTATATGGTGTCAAATAATTACTGCCGGACACTAGACTACCAATATCTACCAATATTTTGAACCAATCACCAATTGTAAACACAATAGGGACATAAAAGCTCAAAAAATCTACCTAGATATCAGATTGGCCGGCTTGTGAACTACACATAATGTTTTAACGCACATTTTTTTGCCACAAATAAGAAAAAATAAAATTGAAGGTACGTTTTTCTTTTGATTTTAAAAAAAGCATCTAGATTTTTCACAATTTATCATCTGTTATTTATTTGCTGTGAGTTCGTTACAGTTTACGCACAGTTTCACAGTTCAAACAGGTATTACTCCGCGACCACTCTAGCAATTTGCACTAAATTTTGTGTGCATAATACTAGAGCATAGCATATGTGCTTTTAATCTGTGTAAAGAATCTAAACAAAACGTTTGATAGTTGTGACGAAATTATCGAATGTGAATAGGTTTTTAAAACGTCATTTTTCCGACTTTGCGACTTCACTGCTAACTGTATGCTGCATCAATTTTGCTAAAACTTAGCGAAAATCTTTGCCTTAACACATATTTTCAGAATATATGAAGAACATTGTCTTACCTTTTACTGAAAAAGTTTTACAGTCGCGCAAAATCGACTGCTTTCGCGACATTACCCCCTTAATCAAGCGTTTATATAATATGTACTCTAGAAGAAAGATCAATTTTGCTCTATAGGGGTTTCGGGAGGCTAATAGCATAATAGGCCGATAGGGTAACTAACTGCAAGTTGCTTTAGTTTTTAACTTATAACAATCAAAAGAAGATAGATCAATTTTTATTCCAGACATGGCGTGACTTTCAAATGATGTGGAACCCGACGGAGTATGGCAAAATCAGTACCATTCGAATTCCTCCTGACAAGCTGTGGCTGCCTGATATTGTCCTGTTTAATAAGTACTTTCCAATTTTTACATGACTATTTATTCCTGAAGACTATAATACACAGTCAGCCCATGCACATAAATGACAGCCGCAGAACGTATCTTTTCCAAAAAAAAACAGTAAAAAAATATATTAGCAAGTACTGCTAAGAGCTAACACTTGTTTTTGCTATTTGAAGAGAAAGTATTAGAACTTGCTTTATAACGTGACAGTGTCCTTTCTGTGGCTTTTTGATGTTTAGGAAAAAAATGAAATTTTACTTTTAATATACATATATTACATAGTATATACATAAATTTAAATTTCTACAATATTGTAAATGTAACCATAATGATGACTTTAATTCTTAAAGAAAAGTGCAATATTAACTAATAATTTGACCCAATTTCGCAAAACAACATATTACTCTTCAGAAGTATTCAAATAACTCAAATTAAAAGCGTAAACTGTTTAATAATTGTTAGAAACTTATCAAAGATCATCGCAGTATTAAAAATTTCATACATACAAGCTGGAAAAATTACAAAAAGAGGACCTTACAAAATCCCAAATCTCATATATTAATAGCTATGGGTCAAGTAGTGAGCTGGCTGTGTTTCAGTGCTGATGGTAACTACGAGGTGTCGTACTATTCGAACGTGGTGGTGTCGCACGACGGCGGCATGCTCTGGGTCCCCCCGGCTCTCTACAAGAGCTCCTGCATCATCGACGTTGAGCACTTTCCCTTCGATCAGCAGACTTGCACCATGAATTTTGGATCCTGGACTTATAACCAAAAAGAAGTACATAAACAATCTGACTATCTGACGCAAGCTTTCGGCGTCGAATAAGAATCAATTTGTCTGTTTTTCGAAATCTGTTTAACAATTTCCGGTTCAGAAGTCTGCTAACTAATATTAAAAGTATGTACTACTTAAAACAACGAAAAACGGAAAACGGAACGGACTTCGGAAAACGGGTTAAGAACTTCAGAAAAGAGATGAATCGGTACAGGACATCGCTTTCGGAAAGAAGATTTCGGAAACGGACAACGAACGAAGTATGAACTAAAGTCTGACCAAAAAAGGTTGAGTTTTAGAGTAAATAATATTATTAGGAGTTGTGTTGTCTCGCTAATCTCACGCGCTAGTCTTATTTTCAGCCAATTCAATTGTTGCTTTTATTGTTTTCAGATGGAAATGTCATTCAACAAGGACGTAGAGGCGATCGACTTGGAGTCCTTCTACAAATCCTCCATCTGGGACGTGATCGACTGTCCGGCCTCCAAAAACAGTCGCAGGAATCGCATCGAGTATAGACTGGTGATTCGTCGCAAGACCCTCTTCTACACGGTCGTTCTCATAGTCCCCACCGTGGTGATGTCTTTCCTGTCCATGATCGTCTTCTACTTGCCCACGGACGCGGGCGAGAAGATTTCCCTCGCCATTTCGATTCTGCTTTCGCTGGTGGTCTTCATGCTTCTGGTCTCTCGCATCCTGCCGCCCACCTCCAAAACGATTCCCCTGATGGCCAAATATCTCTTGCTCACATTCATACTTAATGTGGTCACTATCATGGTCACCATTGTGGTGATTAACGTGTTCTTTCGCGGCCCAACCACGCACACCATGCCCCGCTGGGTCAAACGCTTGTTCATTGACTTCATTGCCACCCTGCTCTGCATGCGGCGCCCCAACCGCAGCAGGACTGTGGTCCGCCTCAACACCCTGCCCCCCACCCAGACCCTCGCCGACGCCAATATACAGGCCGCCGTGGGGGATAGCTTCCACGCCACCAACCCCAACACCGTCTACCACCTGCCCCCCACCTCGGGCACCCCCCAGGCCCACCCTCCCATGGCCAACGTAGAGCACCACCGCAACTGCCCCTTCAGTCGATCCAACGTCGAGCGCGAGGCCACTGAGGTGGACCAGGGCTACTTGCTGTCCAAAAACATCCTCATGCCGCTGCCCGTCGAGGCCTATCGAGCTTTAGAAGCCATCGATTATATCTCTGAACACTTGAGGGAAGATGATAATATTAGACGGGTTAGTTGTAAAAAATTTACTTCACATAAATTGTTGACCCACTAGAGTGTGTGTGCTAACCGTTTTCAATACAAAAGGATTTTTTCAATACAAAAAGAGTTTTTGAACGTGTCATACGCACTATTACACGAACTACTAACTAACTAAGCTACTAATTACTACGAAATGCGATAAGTATTTTTTCAATTCAAGAGAAATTAACGTATTTAACTTCAGACGAAAGGTATCCAACTTTCGAAGCAGCAGGGTTAAAATTATTTGCATAGTTAAATAAGGCACATCAAGGTATCATTGTTTTATCTCACCCTAAAATTATCCTACAAAACTACTGCATTCGAAATTATCTGTAAATGTATAATGTATATGGAATGTAATTTAATGGTATGGCTGGTAACATCACGATCACACTGTGCTAATGTCGAGGTAACGGTGTGATAGCTGTTTGTTTCAGCAACGAGCGGATTGGCAGTACGTTGCCATGGTGATTGACCGTCTCCTATTGTATGTATTCTTCGGTGTGACTTTTGGTGGGACCCTGGGAATCATTCTCAGCGCGCCAACAGTCTTCGAAAGAATCGATCAGGACGCCATCAAAAAAGTTCTCGGACTGAAATACGGATGGGGAAATACTGCTTGAAGTTGAAAGTTTAGAAAAATTTTCTAAATAATATTCAAATTAAAACTCTGGATTCTTTGACGTATGCTATCGTTGACGGTGATTGAGAATAACTCAGAACAAATTCTGTCATTTATTTGCTCAAAAATTCAGCACAGAGTGACGTAAAATATAGTTTCCAATTCAACACTTTTTGGCGAACTGTTTGAAATATTATTTTGTACCTACTTTAATGATATTTAATGTATTCATGTTATTTTTTGCATATGGTCATTTATTATTGCTCTCCCAGAAATGAACCATTATTTTGCTAGCACTCTAACCGTGCGACTGGCCAACCTGTGTGATTAACGTGTAGTCAGTTGAAAATGGATAAATGTAGAAAAGTGGATAAAATAAAACACTTGTGCGAAAATTTTTTCAAATGCTAGTATGTCACTTTTTTACCAGAATTTTCGCCCAATTTAAACACCAACATAAGACAAGCATGCCAGGCTCCTTTTCCATATCTCATGTGCTTGGAAGCGCAATTGGATCTTTTCAGTATTGGAACTTAATGCCTATGTTAGGGCTACTTGTTTTGTGTACTTTGCAATATGCTGTAATAAACAACAATAACTAATGGTGTGCTATTTCCATGTGTTCACTGAATCGGTAGTATCAATTTCGAAACTAGAGTTCAAAGCTTTTAGGTATATACTGTGAAGGCAGCAAACAAGTCTAAGTCACAGCTTAAACTAAAACTCCAAATAAATTTATTTTTTAAATCGAAGCTGTTTTAAGTTTTAAGTTAAGGCCAACACCACTAATCTTTATTGGCGAAACGCACGTTACGTTTTCGCAGCTTTTTTTCCATGTTCTATTTTGTAACAGTTACTAAATCAATTTACAAGCGGTCTCTTGCATATTATTAATAAACTTATTTTTTACAAATTTACAATTTTTCAAGAGTCGATGTTACTCATAGTGTGCATGCCAACTATTTTGGTGAAGCTTATCAGCTCACTTTTACGCATTTTACCCCGTATTTCGTTATTTCTTCACTGTGGTTAAATAATTCAGCATAGGGTTGGGAGTCGCCGGAAAATTTCCGGAAATTACCATACTACTTTGATGCCCATCATCCTATTTTGACCCCCCCTGACAAACAGCTTTTGCATGAGAGAGTTTGTCTGCGACTGCGAGCAAATATGGCTGTCAAATCATTGCATTGTGCCGCTAATATTTTGGATCCGCAATTTATTGGTGCCAAACGCACAGAAGAAAGGAATATTTTGGAACTGAAATTATTAGTTCACCACCACGGGGGAGGGGTACCCAAAATGTTTGTGCTGCAGCTGTTACATGTATGCGTAGGACTCAAACAATCACCATCGCTGACAAAACGAACATAATATGTAGTAGTTTTAAAAATGTTTCAAACACAGTGATGTTTTTCTAGGAACGATTGCTTTAATTCAATCAGAAATTCTAAGGGTGGATTTCACAAAGGTGGTTTAACTAAACCATGGTTTTACGTACGTTTTTATATGATTTGCACATAATTTCATTACGAAATATCGCCTGATTCGTTACGAATTTCCTAGATTTTCTTAAACCATGGTTTTAGCTCAGTTGAAATTTCAGCAAAATAAAGACCTGCTATGCCGCAGGTTTGAAATTTCAACTGAGCTAAAACCATGGTTTAGGAAAATCTAGGAAATTCGTAACGAATCAGGCGATATTTCATAATGAAATTATGTGCAAATCATATAAACACGTACGTAAAACCATGGTTTAGTTAAACCACCTTTGTGAAATCCACCTTTTAAATGTTCCTGCATAAACCTGAATAAACTAACGCTATTTGGTTTGCACGCAATTTTCTGCCGTATGGTCATATTTAGAGTGTTTACATGTGTCAATTAGCTTATAGCCTAGTCAAGTTTTTTTGAAATTTTACCTTTTTTGTAAAAAATTGGAAGTTTTTAGACTTGGTCCCCAAAGCGGCCCGGCTGGCCACAGGCACGGCACGGCCCGCAAAATTTCCTTATGGGAGGAACTCTAACTAAGTGTCGATTTCTCGTACTCTTTATTTTAAGCCAAGTTAATACTTAACTTTTGCACTCAGCAATACAAAAAGAAGAAGGTTGAATCTGTTGCAGTGAACATCACCTTTATTCACGGAAAAGATTGTTCCAGTAAAGATCATGTGAAGACTAGCTTGGCTGCTTTAGTCACGGCAGTGAATGTCTACTAAGCAAAATTTTGGTTGTCTTTTAAGTCTGACGAACTTACAATCAGTTTCAAATAAAAATGCCTCTTGATGTCCAAATTCCGACGCCTGACGCGTCGGATGACATCACCCGACTCGTCGGAGGCATTTTAGTTTGAAATGGACTGTAGAAAGAATTATTGTATATGTCAGCTATTGAATCAACAAATATTAGCTACCATAGGCGCTATTACGTTCAAACATAGCTCAGTAAGGTCTGTTAAGTTTAATTTTGAAAAAATAAAAAAAATGGAAATCATGCAATTTTCAAATTTTTGAGAAACGTTTCCGGAAATTTCCGGAAATTTCAGAAAAAATAAAATTTCCGGAAATTTCCCAACCCTAATTCAGCATACAGTCAAGCAATTTATACCAAAGGCACGTTGATATGTTTTGAAAATGCTGGTATGCTTAAATAAACGTAATAATTTAGCAGATTTTTACAGTGAGCAAAAGTTTGCCTCAAATTTCTCTAAAAAGTCAAGAAACGGCAGTTTTTATGACTTTGGTAGGCTGTAACTAAAAAAATAATCAACCTTTTCACTCAATTCGAAAAAGGTATAGGGCAAATTTATTTGGCTACTGTCAAACTGAGCAAGCTACTGTGCTTTCTTTGCATTCTTATGAACTGAACAGGACATTGGTTACTTCAACTGAAATCACTCATTGTGCTCTGAAATGACGGATTTTTAAAAATTTGTCAATTCAGTTAAATAGGGCCTCATTGACGCCAGCTAATATTACATTAAGCACAGTTTTCCCGTACCCGTTGAAAACATGGCGGACAAAAGTTTAAAAAATGACGTTTCAGGAGACTGAAGAAAATTTGCAATTTTTGAAGGGGTTTATTAACACTGCCAAAGTGCCAATGCTCTTGGCTGCTTGACATATACTAACGAAATTTTGCAGGTATAATAGATGCATAAGGGACTATATAATGTAAATTTTGGTGCCAACTGGTTAGTGGTATTTTGTGATATTGGCATGAAAAGTCAGAATTGAGGTAAAAAACTTCAAAGTTACAGAATCGCCTAGAACGACTAACAGAAATATGTCATATTTTAGCTGAAAATATTCTTAAAATAAAATGGGGGAGACTTTTTTTGAATGGCTTTTCTGAGTAGTGTAAAAGCCGCAAAAATTTGCATACAATTGTGTAAGTCCTAAAAAAAATACACAAAAAATCCAGTTTTTGAGCTATAAGCGGTAAAAGTTTGAATCAATGTCAAAATTAGCTGAAATATTGCTATTTACATTCGCAATGCCCGTGCCAAAATTTATTATGTTCGATCAAGTAACTTTTGAATTATTGCAAAAACTTCGAAAACGTAACTACCACATTAAGAGGGGGCTATGTCAAAACCAAAGTTCTTCAGTTTTGCTTATTTTTTTCACATGTGTTGCTCCCCATGGCATTATCTACCTCAGATAAGAACAATTAAGTTTGAAGTTTGAGGTTCAGTGCGTTTGTCAGTATATTTACATAGGCAAAAGGGCGCAAAAAATCCGACATATTTACAAGCCCACATATGTATGTGCGCAAAATCGTAAAATTCGGATTTTCTATACGTATTCTAAATGTATAAAAAGATACAATTGTAAAATCGAGGGCAGTGTAAAAAATGGCTGTTTTTGGCCTGAAAATTTTGGAGTGACTTTAGTTGACTTTTCAATTTTTTTGTGGTCACAAACTCACAAAGCGTCTCTCCATCCGAAATTGGTCTTTTTTAGAACGATCAGTCCACCACAGGACTACCTACCTAGTACATACCTACTAATTATCCACAGAACAGCTTTCATTCAGTTTTTAAAGCGGAGAGGAATGCCAAAAATTTTCTTGCATTAAGGTGGTAGTGTTGCCAAAGCAGTTTTGCTCATTAGGTTGCAGAAAGAGAGCTTTTAACTTTGAAAGTTTGCGTTCATCGAGAAACTTGTACAATGCTGTATGGTGTCAAATAAGAACTTCCACACTCAAGACTTTTTTTCTTCGCCTCCCGCCTAAAGAGTTTATGGTACACTCAATGACTCAAGAAGACTACCAATATCGACCAACATCTTGGACCAATTTATCAGTTGTGAACCAGACATTAAACATGAGGGACATAAAAGATCAGAAAAACAAGCAAAATATCAGATTGGACAGCTTGTGAAGTGCACATAACGTGTCGATTCGATGCACAATCATTAGTCATACACATAAGAAAAAAGAAAAATCTAGGTTCGGGTCTCTTCCGTTTTTACGGGCCTTAGCCGCCGTGTATACTAGATATTAAGGCAAGCTCTGTAACAGAGCAATTGCCTAGGTGCATTCGTTGTACAGCATGCTGTGCAGTGCAGCAGCGAAGCAGGCTGCCAGTTTCAGAGCACTGTGCGTGCGCGTGCTGTGTGTGCGACGTGCGTGTCGTGTACTACTGTAGTGGATATATTGGCATATAATGCCAGCACGCAACATCGGTCAGAGTTTCTCATCTCCCCACCCACTCCCCAGTATTTATCGCTTCATTTACAACTATTTGTCAATGAACAGCAAAATTTCATTGCGTAAATAAACAGCATATCACAGGAAAACAAAAGATTGGAGTTTCCTGTACATCACCATCTAAGACGGAAGTTATTGTGACAGGTTTCGGAAATACCTAAATAACTGGATTTATTGCTTACTGTTATCTCAAGAGTTAAGGATGTGCCGCGTTTTATATTCTTTAGAGTATTTTTAAGCTTACTGTATCATGTCTTTCAGGAAAAATCCTAAACAGAATTTTCCGAATTTGCGACTTCATTGAAAACTGTATGCTGCACCAATTTTGTTGAAAGTTGGCAGAAATATTTGCCTAACATGAATTTTCGAAATATAGTACGAACAGTTTCGAACATTTCACTGGACAAATTTTACAGATATGCAAAATCGACTGCTTTACTTTCGCGACACTAGCTCCTTCAAACATTAATACGTCGGGGCTTGTATACTTGTCGAACCTTTATCGAACTGTGTCAAAAATCGCAACATCCCGCAACGAAATGTTGGGCAAAACGTTTTTAGTACTCTTCAAACAGTAGTCGAACAGCTCGCCTGCTGAGTGAGAAATTGTGATATTCACTCCAAATACTTAACACTGGAAATTCGGCATACCCGAAAGAACATAAAAATGGGCCCCGTAAAAATAGCACCAACTTTTAGAAATGTGAGAAAGCTAACAAACAAGGTCAACACTCAACAGTAGTTCTTGCATAGTTTATTTCAGTACATTACATTACATTACAAACTAATAAAAAAACTAACCGTAGACTAGAAAATAGTAAATCGAAACAAAACCGACAATAAGACCGCTGTACCGTCTAACCGGTCAACGGTTATATACATACACAAATGTTTGGAACGATCAACTTCATTTTCACAAATGTGTGGCCTTACTGTTCAAGTACCAAAAGTAATATTATTATGCCCAAAATATGGCTATTAGTATATTAGTATAGTATATTATTATGCCAAAGAATAAAAAAATCCAGTGCCAAAAAACTGTTACGAAATTTCAAATTACCTATACATCTTACTGTTGTTGCATATAGACTTCACAGAATAAGGAATATGTACCATTGCGGCCTAAGTATTTTTTAAAAATTGAGTAACCCCTTTCTGTGACAGCTCCAGCCTGTTACACCGCCTGGAACAGTGGAACGTTGTTACAAAAGCGTTTGTGGTACAAATATGTAATTGTGTTTGTATTCATAAAGTTGTGGGAAACAAACACTACATTAGTTTTGTCTGCTGAAACAACGCGATGGACAAAATATGGCGTATATATTTGTACAAGTTTTAGTAAGTGAAAGCGAGGCAGTTCAGCTTTATTGCATTTTCAGCGTCAGGCAATGGCCACTACTCCATCGTATAACGTAGGTGCTCTGAGAATAATGGCGAAGGTTCCCCCAGCACAAGCCATCGTGAAGCACCACAGAAATACTCTGTCTAGAACCATGGCCACAAATTTCCAATCTTCAATTACCTAAAACACGAAAGTTTAACCAGTAATATTTTTGCTTCAAATTACAATCCTACGATTAAAATACTATCTTCGATTCACAACACCATTGATACCACAACTAGACCATTTAAGATGGTAGCAACAGTATCGCAGTTTCCTACATAAGATTTTTTAAAAACCAATTTTAAGCAATCAGTGAAATGTCGAGTTTATCAAAGACAAAAACTGTCTATTATCATTTTTTAATCACTTGCGAAAGTTAATACAAGGTTAAGTAAGACTAGCATCTCCATCGGTTTACAGTTCAGCAAGCCAACGTGTAGCTAGTCGAACATTGGATTTTCGCGTGAAATTAAAAATTCTATGGGCATGTTTAGTGTACAGAATTGAATAAAATTATAGTCTGACTTATTAGAATGAATTCTAAAAGACTCTAAAATTCTAAAATTCTTTCAGACTCTCCATTCTGGTTGATATACTTGGGAATGCATACAGTTGGGAGGTAATAGGATTGAGTTGAGGTAAATGAAATGAAAATTCTGATTCTGTAACTATGCATCAACGTAATGAAACGGCGCGATCAGTCGCGTCGATCACTCGTTGTCCTACGTAGTACGTACGGCATCGTCTTCTTCCCCGCTCTTCAGGTGGTCGGCGATATAGCAGACACTTTGGATGGCGGTGCGGGCGGGCAAATCCTCGTCCTCGGCCTCGGACTCCTCGTGCCAGAGCGTGGGCGGACACTGGTTGCCTTCTCCGAACGGGTCGCCGTAGTGGTGCACTCCGTCCTTGTCGATACGCACATTCTGCATCATCGTATAGGTCGCGTCTGAAACACCGCAAACATACGGGTCAACCCATTAGCAAAGCTGCCAGAACCAAGTCATCTGATTGGGCATTCACACGCAAAGAACAGGTGACAAAAGCTTAGTTAATTTAACAGTGGTTACCTTAGTAGTTACATATCTAAAACTCAAAAGTTTATGCTAGTTCACTTTGTTTGAAGTTACTGTAAATAACATCCTTAGGTTGGTCATTCTTTTTTTAGAAGCAGCCATGACTGACCTACACAAGTCCATACTAAATACAATCTAATCGCTCTAATAAACTCAAGCTCAGTTCCCACCTTCTTTACTAAAAAAAACTTCACCAGCAGTATTATGAATTTCCGGTTTTGGTGGTTTCACAGGCGGCCGTTGCATGTAGAGGACTTTTGGCAAAACGTCAATAAATATAATCCGTATCCATTTTGGCATAGTATGAGTGGTCGGGGCTCGATAGTGTACATTCAGTGTTATCACGGTCACAACTACAGACAATGTCACAAGCACCATTGTGAATAGCAGGTATTTGCCGATCAGTGGAATAACCAAACTTGTACTCGGAATAATTTCCACAAGCAACAAAAAGAAGACAGTCAAAGAAATAAGAATGGAAATACAGAGAGAAATTTTTTCACCACTGTCTGATGGGAGATAGAATACCAAAGCTGTCAGAAACGAAATTCCAACGGAAGGAAAAATCAAGTTTACAGTGTAGAAGAGCGTTTTCCGACGTAGATTGATATTATAGGTAATATCGATGAAAGGTGCGTCGCAGCACACATATTTCTTGCAATGTCGTGTTCCCGGCACGCTAAGAATATCCCACTCCACACTTGGATAGTATTCGCTCAAGTCAATGCCTGAAACAACGCGATATGGCCTACTGTAGCTGTGCAAATTGTGTTTTCGTCTCTGTTCACTGTCCTTAAAGCCAGTTTCACACGATGGGAAAAACGCGTGGGGTGCCCTTCGGGGTGCCACATGGTGCCACATAACGCCCCATGGGGTGCCCGGAGGGGCACCATGTGGCATCGTGTGACACCCCATGGGGCCACATGGGGGTTTCTCCACGTTTTTCCACATCGTGTGAAACAGGCTTAACGAAAAGCATGATTCGTGCTTCAGCTTAGCTCAGTTTTCAAAAATTATCGTGCATAGTTAGGCTCGATTCATACTTCTACACGGACATACGGCAAACGGACGAACGGACATCCGGACAAAATGAACGGCAGAACGGCTGTTTGATTCATACTTTCGTCCGTTCAGCCGTATGCCCGTTTGCCCTTCAGCCGTATGTCCGTTCATCCGTATAAAACGGCACAATTTCACTTTGTCCGTATGTCCGGCAAAGTTAAATTCAGTTCAACTCTGCCCGAAATCGTAGGGCATACGGACAAACGAACATACGGCTCAAAAGTAAGAATCGCACCTTTGTCCGTATGCCCGTACATCCGTATGTCAGTACGTCCCAATGTCCGTTTGCCCTAAAAAGTATGAACTGAAAAAAAGGGACGAAACGCGCTTTGTCCGTGTGCCCTATGTCCGTTTGTCCGTATGCCCTATTGAAGTATGAATCGACCCTAAGACAAACCTTAAGCGACTCCTAACATGAATAGTTGTCACCCTACCCGCGCTCACGACCCATTCATATTCGTCCTCTCCCTCTGGGTTGGTGGAGTCTTCAGGAGGCACTAGCTTTTTCTCCTGACTAGCCTCATCTTGATGAGTCAGATCCACTTCTAGGCCCCCATAAGTCCAACTGCCAAACTTCATTTCACAACTTTGACGATCGAAAGGGAACCTGAAACATAAGGTGCTCGGTGTAAAATAAAATTCCAGCAACACTTGGCCGAAAGGAAATCGGAAATGTTGCAGAGTTGTTAAATCGGAGTTGTTAGCGACATGTTTACCTGCACACTTGAAATAGCTTTTTACTTCTGCTTCTTATTCCATATTTATATTTCCAATTTAGTATTTTTTATTGTTTCTTATTTATTATTTCTTCTTTGTATCGAGGGATGCGGGCTTAAGAAGCTCCAAAAGATTTTGAAGATAAAAGTTTTGCACAGAATAGGTACTTTATGGTTTAATAAAATTTATAAAACTAAACAAATAGATTGCAAAACAATCTGTTTACCATTCGACATCAATCTGACACATGCTTTTGTAAATGGCCGGGGGATTCCAGACCACTGTTCCGTCGAAGTGCACTTTCGCTTTGGTCATGATGGTAACTTGGTAATTCCCATCCGCACTGAAATAATATGTGTAAACTACAGACAACTTTGAAACAAAAAGCTAGACACTGATGGCTACAAGAGTTTTTAGAATGATGTGAAACTCGTTTGAAATCATATGTCAATTTCTGCACTCTGCCAGCACAATTAGCACATTTGCATATATAGTTCTACAGAAATAATTGAAGAATCAGTAGGTGTTAATTGATTACAATAAATCAGAAAATAAGAATACAAATAATACAAAGAATCATTAGTTCATAAGTATGCGTAAAGACAAAAATCAGCAGTGACGAACTCAATGTACAGCAATGACATTGCCTACCTACGCTCAACTTATAAACAACCGATTTTTGAAACCGGGCGTGTGAAAAACTCTCTACAAGGTAAACGCCGCGTTGCGAAAGCATACTACTTTGGCAACCAGTCCTTACTACGAATCACTCTGCAGACATACTTGTCGGTTCGTATAAATCAATAAATCAATACTTATACATCAATAATTTAATACTGTCTCCATGCAGCACTAACTTATTATACAGTACAATGTCCGGGAGCCAAATCATTTCCGAAGGAACGTAGAGAATTTTGACGCCACCGTACTGACTTGGTGTCCACTGTAACTTGTAATCTTTCCAGCTCTGAAATAATAATTGTAGGTACAATCATGTCTCAGCAGACACCTTTGGACATAGCAGTTGAAGCACTCCTAATCATGACACCTTTACGCAGTGATCTTGATGACTCACACCTCATCTTGTTCGTCGTGGGCCGTTATTCAAACTGACTGTAAAAAACTCACCGTTGAAATTGCAGTCACAATTTTTGTCTTCATAAAACTCAAAAATTATTACAGAATTTGCTGATTGGTCAGATTGCAATTTGCATCAATGCTGTATTCGAAATCGTTGGGTGCAATTTGGTAATTTTTGGTACACAAACAAACTCAAGAATCAGTGCTTATAGGTCAGTTATGCACCTAGATACCTATGCAGACTTATTACTCAGATCAAAAATTGCAAATCGCCAACAGTACATGCTGCGGAAGAGCATTAAACGGATATCAAGCGGGCGCTCTAGAATCTGGAAGTTTTGCAGCCGATCAGCCAAGAACGCCTCTACAATAAGATTGTGTGTTAAACACTAAAATCGTACCCTATTCTTTGCTATAACTAGTGCTCTAGTGTGTCTGTACTAAGTCGAGCCTATAAGTTTTAGCTGAGGGACGACACAGGTTGACAAAAGAAATATGAGAACTGGCCAATCAGGCAGAGATTAACATTGCAGTTCGCTAAACTGGCACGAGCGGCCCACTTAGCACAAACTTTTTGTTCCTTCTAGAGAAGGAACTATTGTTTTGAAATCAACTCTGCGTAGTGTAAAAGCAGCAGCCACATGTTGTTCAGCGCGTATGATTAACATGTAAAATCAGTATGGGAACCGACAGTTCTTTTTTTCAAAGACAAGTCTTTTTTCACAAATTTTCATGAAATAATTTAGTCAACAACACTTTTGCACATATATTAAGCTGTCATTTGCTAGAATTTCGTGATTTAAAATTTTATTGTATTGTAAATTTTCAGACTACAAACACATGCTAATCACGTGAAGGTCTAAACTGCTGTCTATTTTCTTCCTTTCTTTCTACATAGTAGTAAACAAACATTGCTACTCATCGAAGTGGAGTGGTCGAGTGGTCAAAAGCGCTAGAAACGAAAGTTGTTACAGACTACGTCACGGGTTCGACCCCCCCGCGTTGTTTTTTTGCAAAAAATTTACGCAACTTTTGTCCGCAGAAACTGTTTTCTTTGACAGGACATTTCCTTGTCAGAACATGCAATAAGAAATTTTTGCAACTAGGACATGTGTTTTCGATCAATTTGTTGAATTCAGCACCTAATTAACCACTGAAACTAAATCAAGTATTTACACAGGTTTAGTGCTTTCTATACATGGAAATACATAAAAACAAAAAGGTGACGCTGAAATATTTTGGGTAACACAAGCAGATTTTGCACTCGGCGAAGGAACCTTCCCCCTTTTGAGGCCTGCTTGTTTAACTTTGCGTAAAGTATCCAAGACAAATACTTCATGCTCTTACATGTTCTAACCAAACATTCGTAGTCATAATTTGATTCTTCTCGTGCTAAAACAATAAAAAAAATCATTTACAGCATATACTGTTGTTTAAATTTTGGATAAGCACCAAAGTAGTAATATCTAGATACTAGAGTTGGTAGCATCTGACCGGGGGCTTAATTTACTGTATTAACTAAATCAATAAAAAGAATATATACTATAGTATTAATAGAAAAATTGAAAGTCTGCTAAAATGCAAAATTTACACTAAGGAAGGTCATTCTAGTGGACGTTATATCAATAAAGTATATATACGTTACATAAATGTAGCTCCTTTTAACGATATCGTCAACAACATCGCAAGATTGTTACCTCCTTAGCTTCGATTAAAGTTCATGAATTATGACCTTACCCCTCCTGCAAGGTCAGGCGCGCCGTTGAGTCATTCATCACGTACATAGTTAATAAAACAAAGAAATCAACACACTTATTTTTATTGTTACAATTTTAGCCTTATTTTGACATCTATTCGCTAAGCATCGTCACGAAAATGCATCGTTATGTAAAAAACGCCTCAATGCACACTGCTCTGCTTTGTATAATTAATTTAAGATATTAACAATTACAGTCAGTTGTGGCTCAGTGGCGCAGGATAGTGCATCGGACTACCAATGCGAAAATAGCAAGCTAGACTATTGCTAGAGCTATGTATACAAGTGTGAAGCAAGATAGGCTCCGTAGGCTCTCTAGAGTACTTAAAGGGTTTTACGACAGCTCAGCATCGGACCACTAGCTCAACGGTAGAGCACTGGTCTGCAGATTCAGAGATAGGTGGTTCAAATCCCCCTGATTCGTTCTGATGTTGATGCTGTCTTTCTTTCAGTAAGAATCCCCCTCCCTTTCTTGCACATTTATGAGGGCTGGGCTGTGGCCCGAGCCCTTGCATACTTTATGCTCAGCTGTGAGCTGAACCAAAAACTACAAACAACACATCTTGCCCACTAGGAAACCTGAAGAAATCTAGGAGGGGCAAGGTGGCAGTGACGACCGTCAACTAAGGGGAGGTGCAGGTATTCGTGCTGGCGCTCTACTTTAACATTAAACAAATCTGGGAGGTGCGGGATCAGCATTAAAGAGGAATCCCCCTATCCTTCACGCTCAAGTGTGATATAGGTACTCAAAGTGCATTTTAGATCATAACCAAAGTTATCAACATACATGGGCGTGGGGAAGGGTTTAGGGGGTTTACCTCCCCCAGAGGACTCCCCTTCCCCGAATTTCCAACGTGTACACGTATGATGATCAACCTTTTTGCCTTATTTTAGTTGTCACTGACCACATCCAGTAATTGTGACAATTTCAGCTTGAATTTGACCATGAGAGTTTCGTTGTTATAGTTGACGGGGCGGACCAGCTTGTTGTAATCGCTCAGCAGATCTTCAAATAAACGCTTGGCATCCGGATTACCATAACAGCCTGAAATAGCGTAAACAGTAATCAATAAGTCAATGAACGAGTGATTAAAACAGGTATGGGGCAGACTACATATTAGCAAGAGTACATAACAGGAAGAGTATGACACGCTTCCTATTATGCCTTCGGGCGTGCGAACCCCCCCTTCTCCTCAAAACCGTACATAAACGGCTTATTTCGCGCTCCGCATTGGACGCGCGCTGCTAGGCATAATATGGAGAGTGTCATACTCTTCCTACTATGTACTCTTGATATTAGAGAGAATTATTCACCATTATGTAGTCTTGGCATAACCTAAACTAATCAAGTTTCTAGCATCGAACAAAAAGTACTAGGGATCCATTGTTTAACTGATTATTATAAAGCATTAATCTTCTACGATTCTTACATACTTAAAATGAAACTGTGACCCCCTAGGTGATCATATACGTTTTAACAAGGTTTTAAAGGTTGTTTCCACGTAAAGCCAGCACTTTTTCACAGGATTGACGGATAACGATTAATTAAAGGATCATTATAAGGACCCTACTTGTACTTAAAAACCATTAGGGTAGGTAAACGTGTCATCCGAGAAACGACAAAAAACCTGATTTTACGAGTTGATATTTTATAATGGCAGGTGTTCCGCGAAATAGAAGCAGAAGCTAAGCTTACCTTAGAAAAAGTGTAATTACTTACTTGTAATCAAAGCAAAAAATATGGTAATAACTACCACAAACGAAATTTCGGATAATCGTATAAACAGAATATCACATCGAAATCGCAGCATATCAAAATTCTGAATTATTATATATTTAAGGATTAATTAATGGGATGAAAATTGAAAACTATCTTAACTAAAACGATAAGTATAATAATTCAAACTCCATAACCGATAGAAAACTAACAATGTCCTTAACAATTTCTCATAATAGTGCTTAAGCTATGTAAATGAAATAAAATTTAGGACCACTTTTTTGGCAGGCTTAAAATCAGCTATTTGACTTGATTCGAACCTTTATCACCAACTTAAAAACTCAAAACACCAAACTTGAACTACGCACGAACATTCTGCTCAAAGGGCAAATTTTTTGGAATTGCAACCTTAATATAGACTAGGGGCAGACACTGTAGTTCTTTGACATGCCAAACACAAAGTCAAAGACGCTGTGACACTAGTCAAAACAAGCACGCCCCAAAACAGGGCAAATCTTGGGGTTGAGTACCAGCTGTATATCAGTTCATCCGATCTTAACGGCACTTTTTACGTATGTCGGGCAAAGTTAAAAACAGTTCATATTTGCCCAAACTATACGGACAAACAGACATACACTCAAAAGTACACATGAATTGCACCTTTGTCCACATGTCCGTAAAGCCGTACATCCGTCCGTACATCGCCCTATGCCCAACAGTACAATGCAAAAACAACTGTGTATAAAGCCACCTTCAGCTTCATGTGATCCCACTTGATTTCATGAAGCTGACGCTGATTCTGGCTTCGTTCTGTTTCAAGTTTTTAGATTCATTGCCCTGAACGATTCCGGGAATGAACCTTGCTCTTTGCCCTCGGGCTGCTTCTTTAAATAGAAAGAGCCATACACCATTAAAATTCTTTTACCAGCTATTAAAAGATAAATACATAATTGCTCTATACCGCCACTCTATCAGCCCATGGTGTATATACTGTATAAAAAATTCTAGAGAAAATTTCGTCCACCCAGTTTAGCTCCTCTCCAAAAAGCATGCTACCAGCAAGCCAGATATAATAAAAATATTCACTGGTGACTGCTAGTAACATTCAAAAACGCAAAATTTGTGACAAGTAGGTGTAATTTATTAAAGCTCGAACAAGTGGTAAGGAAATGTAAGAAGTAAAAACACTACCGCAAAATTTCAACTATGTATGTACATACACTACATCGAATGAAAACAACGCACAAGCTCGAAACTTTTTTCACGGGGTTACGCATTTTTATATAGTACACTAACTTAAGGTGAAAAATATTAAACCTGTAATGAAAGTTTTCATCAAATTTCTAATAACTCTTGGGCTTCATTTTCATGTATCACCAACTGAATTACATATGTAATCCCCCCTGATTGCAGCTAAGTGAAAACTAGGGACCTCACCATAGCTCATCTTTGCACCCCTCCCCCCCTCGGCAAGGTCAAGCCCCCAACCTCCCCCCTTCCATCCTACGGCAAAATGAAGCTATCGCCAAAATTGCCAGTTTTAATCGGAGTATTCCGTTGGTGATAAATGAAATGTACTCTTCAAAAATTATATGTAGGCTTGGAATATAAACTCAGCTTTTCAATGAAGAAAGTTTTATAGAGCTGGTATATTATACAGTTCAGTATGTAGCAGTGTTCAAAAGCTTCAGTCAGCACCTAATTAGCTTTAAAAAATTCTAACCAAACTAGCCAACAAAGTCCAGTGTAACATGTAACAAAACAAAGCTTAGCTCTGCATTAGGCGCATTAAAGGCCTTAACTCTAATTCATAATTCACAAAGTTCTTTACAGCGCAGCAAAAAGCACAAGTCAATAAAGATAGTTCTTTAAAATGTGCACTTGTGCCAGGAAAGCCTAGAAAAAATGGATAAAGCCATATTTTAGCTTGTTGGCGCAACTCGATTGCCGAAGAAAACAAATGGCTCGGATCGTCAGAGTTTTGCAGTAAAGTGTCGACAATTGCCAGCTGAAAACAAAAAGTTTCCTTCAAAAACTTCCAACAATCAACAACTGAAAATTCCATACTTAGCGTAAATATATGACATTCGAACCATTAAAGCATACTTCTTCACACGTTTACGACGAGTAATAAGCGACAAATACGACTGTTTCTCAATTACAACTTCAGCCTTGGTTATAAAGCATAACATAATTCTTGCAATTAGCATTGACCATTTTTGGACTTTACTTTAAAATGAAGACTGACAACTTATATACCTATTTAGCAAAAAGTGGAAATTGCTAACTTTACAAAAAAGTCTGTGGTGTATTGTAGACCTTAATAAGATCTTGAATTGAGAACAGCACTACGAAGCAGGCTGAACCAAGCTTTCACAGGTCGGTTGAGTATAAATAAGCAGGAGGTATGTCAAATAGGCCTTCTTCAGGAGAGACGTCTATGAACTAATTGCTAGCGGCCCGGACCTATATACATATAGGCTCGAATGAAATGACTCAAAACCCGTTTCCCTATCTCAATCCTAAGCTTTATTTCTCTTCTATCCATATAACACCCTTTAAGCCAGACCCAGAAAAACATTTTCTCTCTAGTAGCAGTAAAAGTTGAAATGAGAATTTTTAAGGCTTCCTTCAAACAAAACCTAAACGGCTTTCCCATGAGACCTGACCTCACTGAAAAGGATATATGTATATGAACGAAAACAGTGTCAAGCCTAAAAAATTGAGACCAACGTGCTTTTTAAATGTTTTGTAAACCTCTGGTTTCTCCCCTCCTCGCCAGAACAACCGCGCCCAATCGAAATTTAATATGCAACATAGTAGGTGTTCATGAGGAATGGCAAAATCAACGAGTTGATGATAAAAGTGTTTTTTGGCAGATTGGAAAATTTCCTCAAAGATAAATTTATGATTGAGTATTACACTGAAATTCGAAATTTGACAAGCCTAGATACATATATACAGTTTAAACAACTGTTCATTATGGAGAGGTACCTGAAAGTCGTAAAAATTTTTGCGCATAGGAAAGCGCTAACAAAACTGCGATTACGATCACATGATTTGGAGATAGAAAGAGGTCGGTGGGATAGGCGTACAGATCATAGAGCTCCTCGCAATGACAGGCTTTGTAGTTTATGTAATATGTCGGCAGTTGAAGATGAAATACATTTCGTGATTGTATGCAATTTATATGATACTCTTAGAAATGAGCATATCTGAATTGTTTTCTGAACTCAAATCTTTTGATGACCTCTAACGACACAGAATTAAAAAAATTAGCGAAATTTGTTTATGAAGCTTTCAACCATCGAGCTAGACTTAATAATCTAAACAATGGAGATGCTTAGCTTTAGTTGTTAATAATTTTGCTTATTTTTTCTAATTTTACTAACCGTTTTAGTTTAAATTGCTATTAAGTTGTTAAAATGCTGGCGTTCATGTTTATTTTGTTTGTCACAACAGCATAATATGTCCCCGTGCAGGCTTTTATGTATGGAATTTTTCAATAAAATGAACAAATGAACATATGTAGTACAAGTACATAGAGAGAAACGTCTTTAACCCCCCCTTCCTATAGCCCAAACAAAACATGCCTGAAATGTTTGATACTTAAAATTGTGCTCAGTGATTTAAAAATATAAAAAATAAAAAATTTCTAGCAAGGATAATTAAATATTTACAGGTCCAAGAAGGA
>JASANF010018980.1:0-118776 GCA_030248245.1 Trissonchulus sp. WLG1_4 | reverse complement strand
CTGTCAGGCCACGAGCAAAGACAAGCTTTCACACCAACACAACCTTGCATTGCACTTCTGATACATAGATCGCTACTAGTACCTCAGGTGAATCACAAATGAGTGAATGAAAGGCTGAGAACGTACCCGCCACTCCCCCACCGCTAGTGCCACCCCCGTATGACTGGCCAAAGAGCCATCCGGCATCGCGCGTCACACGGCCCAGATCCAGGCCCTGCTCCGTGCCCATCTGGCCCCACTCCTGGCTCATGTCCCGGGAGCGACTCCTGCAGAAGGTCACCTCGTTGTACAGATGGGTCTGCAGATTCTGGATGTAGTTGTAGAGCAGCGGCAGCGTGACCACCGAACTGCACACCGCCACCGTGGCCACCACCACCGCCAGGAACGCTGTCGCTCGCAGACGCCCGTACTCGCACTCACGCATATCTTTCTCCATTGCCTTGCCTAGACGATGTTTGCAAAGGTTGCAGTTGCCAAAGGTTCAATACAACACTGATGTCAATGACAAAGTTTCGGTTGCTTTTATACTCCACCGATCCTTTTCGACCCCAATTGAAGCGCTAAAATTTGGGCAAATTAGACTACTCTTTTAGGAAAGGGATCAGTTTTGTCTGATCTCATCAAAACAACAACACGTCTGATTGTCACAGATAGACTAAAAAACGTCGTTTTCTAATTTAAAATGAACAAATTAATGCACTGAAGAAATATGGCAGGGGTAAAAAATATAACTTGAGGGGGGCTAGTAAACAGTACATTTCAGTGCTACAAAAGGTGGCAAAACCAAGTACACGTGTGTAACCACTCTAGTTGTTAGTGCAACACTAAACGTGGGGCGTGTAAGGTGGGCCTTCAGCACCCCCTGTACCTCCATGTTATCCGGAAATAACAATTTAGATGCACAATTTCAGCGACAGACAATTTTGCAAAAGTCCCAGAAATTAATTTCAACGCAATTAAGGGCTGCGAAAGTGTTGCCGGTGTCAGTGTTTTTGACTTTTCTAATCATTTTGCCACTGTAAAATTTGAAAAAACCTTATTTTTCATTTAAGCAATTTAACACAGTTTTCTGTTTAATTTGATCAACAAATTAAGGCTTCTTTGTTTACCTACAAAAATAAAAATATACACAGCTACACTGCTACAGTTTAATTTAATATATTGATTAAAGACGAAAGCTACAGTATTTTGCTGAATTATCTACCTATGACGCTGCAGTCAGCGTTGTTGTTGTTGTCGGCGGCCTGAATCGCGTCACGCCGGCAACGACCGGCGAGCCAACGCGACCACTGCCACGGGGTTGTCGTTGAGCACGGAAATGCTGGGGGTCGGGTCTCCGAAAAACTGTAGGCGCAGGTTAACAAGGGCCGGGCAGTCTACCAACCAGTGTTAGACTGTCTGCGGCTGTTCCCTGCATTTTGGGCAAATGCAGTGGCGGATCTAGAAATTTTCCATGGGGGGGGCTCGGACCCCGATAGGCCCCCGGACCAATAGGCCCCATTTTTTTGAAATGTGTTAAAATGCACTTAAATGCGATTTTAACGCAAAAAACGACACATTAACACATTTCGTTAAAAAACCAATTTTTTGGACCGAATTTTTATTGAACGTAAAACTGAAGTTCAACACCTAAAATTACAAAACCGGCGCGCCGGCGAGGGTGCACCAGCTAGCCAATTGAAAACTGTAAGAAGATTTTTGGCACTACGAACCATAAATTTACTTGAAATGTCAATTTTACCCCAATAAAACAGCTTAAATGATACACGTAACAGTGTATTAGCAAATAAAAAGTGCACAATGCACAAATATATACATATACGTTTTCGTGAAAGACAAAAGCAAGGAACAGTAAAGCCATAAGGTTGCAGGAGTCTGGGGGCGGCAGCCCCCAGAACAAAATGCGAGAAAATTTTTTATTTTTAGGCTGAATTTGATCAATTGGAGACGTATCGGAAACTTTTTCCTGCCAGGCTATAAAACCAAATAGGGGGGATCCTTGTGTAAAAGTTTAGTCGTTGAAAGTGTCTGGGGAGGGCACTGGCGGTCCCAGACTTTGATTTTTTTTGGGGGGGGGAGGTCTGCAGAATTTTGTTCACTTTTTATGATAGCGTGTTCACTTTTTATGATAGCGTTTTTCAGTTTTACGCTATCTTGTTATTGCCGCGGCCATATCAAGGCAATGAGTTGAATGTGTTTGTAATAAAACCAGTGGCGTACCCAGAAAAAAATGGAGAATTTTTCAATTTTTAGGCCGAATTTGGTCAACTAGAGACGTATCAGAAATTTTTTTCGGCCGATCAATAAAAACCAAAGGAGGGACCATTGTGTCAATTTTCAGTCGGAACAAATTTCGGGTGGGGGGGCTATAAGGACCTAAATAGGCCCCCAAAGCAACATGGAGAGGGTCCTACCTTAGTCCACAGCAGGCTACAGGGGTTTAAATAGGCCCCAAAGCAACATGGAGAGGGGGCTGTCTGGTCTAGAGCAGGCTACAAGAAACTAAATAGGCCCAAAAGCAACATCGACAGGGGCCTATCTAGTGCACAGCCGACTACAAGGGCCTAAGTAGGCCCCAAAGCAATATGGAGAGGGGCCTATCTAGTCCAGAGCAGGCTACAAGAGACTAAATAGGCCCAAAAGCAACATCGAGAGGGGCCTATCTAGTGCACAGCCGACTACAAGGGCCTAAGTAGGCCCCAAAGCAATATGGAGAGGGGCCTATCTAGTCCAGAGCAGGCTGCAAGAGACTAAATAGGCCCAAAAAAGCAACATAGAAAGGGGCCCATCTACTCCACAGCCGGCTACAAGGGCTTAAATAGGCCCCAAAACAACATGGAGAGGGGCCTATCTAGGTTACAAGGGCTTAAATAGGCCCTAAAACAACATGGAGAGCGACCTACATGTATGCACAAGTCGGGAGCCTATCGGCCCTTCGGGCCGATAGGCCCCCGACTCGATAGGCCCCTCGACCCAATGGGGGGGGCTCGCCCCCCCCCCGCCCCCCCCCTAGATCCGCCTATGCAAATAGGGTCGGCTCCGGGAGAGATGAGCGCGTAATACGCTGCTAGCTTGCGGCAGTGCCCTGTTCTTAGTTGGGCCACAAGTACCGCATCCTTCCTGTTCAGTGTGGCTGTGATTTTGTCAAAGCCGGGGTTGTACAGTGCTTTGTGTGCTTCCTTCGCCGGTTGGGGGTCAGATAGCTTGCGGTTTATGGCGGCAATGGCGTCGCTGATTGCAGTCATCTTGTTGACATCACAAGTTCATAAACTTGGACTAGCAGGACGATGATTGAATTTCATCAACTGACTCTGGAGTCAGCATCAGTGACTCCGGAATCAGAGTCATCTGAATCAGTTCTAGCTAATACACACACACACACACACACATATAGATATATATATATATATATATATATATATATATATATATATATATATATATATATATATATATATATATATATATATATATATATATATATATATATATGTTGAATAGAAAGAGGAGGCCCCAATTTAGAAAGAATGAAAGAAATGGGGGCGCCGGGAATCGAACCCGGGCCGCCTGCTTCGAAGTCAAGCATGCTAACCACTACACCACAGCCCCCGAGTCTCATAGGCCCTAATTCTCATTTATAACAGGGTCCCCCCTTCGAACATCGTTGCGACCCTGCAACGATACTCGGTCGATACTCATGCTCCCGGGGCGACCCCGATGCCTCAAGGGCGGAGCACATTCACACGTAGGCCTCCAAGCCTACTTCAGTCACACCACACTCCTGGGTTTCCTGGCTCACCCGCAACCACAGGGTTTCTCGATCGACCCAGAACGATTCTCAACCAATACCGAGGGTTTTGACCGGCTCACCCTTAACCGAAACCGAGGGTTTTCTCCGGTTCACCCCTAACCGAACCCGAGGGTTTTTCGGATTACCCTTAACCGAGGGACCACACAAGACAAGACTATGTACACATTCATACTGCACACAGCACGAGTACCGTAAGGGTTGAAGTGCCAACCTCAACCCAGGACATGGGGCTCCTAAGTCCTAACCCACCTCCGAAGACGGTTCGGGGATAAGGCTGTCCTGAGGACCCGGCCCCATCCTCTCCGTCCTGTCACGGTCGCCACTATGTTGAATAGAAAGAGGAGGCCCCAATTTAGAAAGAATGAAAGAAATGGGGGCGCCGGGAATCGAACCCGGGCCGCCTGCTTCGAAGTCAAGCATGCTAACCACTACACCACAGCCCCCGAGTCTCATAGGCCCTAATTCTCATTTATAACATATATATATAGGGTAAAACGGGTCCATATGGTCGTATTTTTGGACCCATTTTGGTCGATTACCCTATTTCACTTAACAACTTTTTACATACATATGCTATCTCTATGAGGTCAACGCATGTTAAATGAACTTATTGGTCAAGTCTTTTTGCAAAATTTCAAGTCTCTCAGTTAAACTTAGCCCTTGAAAAGCTCAGCTAAAGGTGAAGCTGAAATTTGCTTAAAAATAGGGTAAATCGGTCGCATGTGTAGGTTAATATGGTCAAATTTAGGGTATTATGGTCGCTGTTCAAATCATACTAATTTTTTTAACTCTGAAGGAAATAAGCTGTAATTTTTTACAAAAGTTAATGAGTTATTTATGGGCACGACCTGCAGTGCAGTTACAACAGTAGCACATAATGATTCTTAGTGCAAAATGCATGATCATTAGTAGAATCTACATTAGCTGGAAGAAACTAGTTCAAAAATAGTTTAACTTGTCGAACATGTTTATATTTAACATTTGACAAGGATTATCGAGCCAAGATATTAAAATGTAAATTTAAAGCCAAATTTAAATCGTAGCTGTGGTGACTGCAAATGGCGAGGGGTGCACCTCAGCAACTGTTTTGCTCAGTTGATATGCTGCAGAGTTCTGCTTACGTTGACCTGTGGGCGGCAAGGCCTAAAATAAGAAAATCGACTTTAAAGTTTGCAGCATTTTGATCCATCATTTATTCAACCATTTTTTACAAGCAGTAGCTTAATTTAAACCTCAACTTTTTCTATTTTTTCTGTAAAATTTCAACAGAAAAGCTTGAACTGACAATTTCCCCGAAGCAATCTTCAAACTCTCATCTGCTTTGGTGGGTTCTTAAACGTGCCCGCTATATTCTATGCAGCCAAGTTAAGATAATGGTCAAGTCGTCTTTTGCAATGCCTTTTGTGGTTATCCTGACTGCCTGATATGTCATAAGCACGTTCACTGGTGTCATTGGGAGCTTTCTCTCATTCAGCATTAGATTCGTGTTTGTCATTATTTTTACTGTCTTTTGGCAGTATATTTTCACAAAATGCATGGCTTGGAATTTCTCAACATTTACCTGTAGCCCACGGGCTCCAAAAAAGTCCCTTGCTGTTTGCAGAAGGCAAGTCATCCCATGCGCTGATTCCGCTATAAGAACCAGGTCGTCAGCAAATGCCAAACAGTTTATTTTCGTTCCCTGGACATCCATGCCGTAGTGTTCCCTTAGCCGGTCTAGCCGTTCGTCTATCACCAAATTGAATAATTTGGGGGATAGGGGTCAGCCTTTTTTAACCCCAGAGTTAATTGGGATAATCGGAATATCTTTCCGACGTCATCATAACCACAGTTGACGCATTGGTGTATAAGTCAAGAATGATATTAATGACTGCTGCTGGTGCCGCGTGCCTTAAAGCACGATAGAAAGATTTATGGGACACAGTATCAAAAACATTAGCTACGTCCAAGAAAGCGATACACAGTTCCCGACATTGAAGCGTTCGAGTCCGGATAATAGCGGTCGGAGTGAGCAATTGCTCAGAGCACCCATCAAGAGCCGTAAATGCTTTTTGCCTTCTGTTTATATGGAAACGTAGTTTTCTCTCTATGATATTAGTAAATAGCCACAGCAGAGTGTACCGTATAGTTATGGGTCTCCATTTGTCAATTTTCTCAGGGCGAGGATTACTTTTTGGCAATAGAACAGTTCTGCAGCGCTTCAATTGGTCAAGCATTTTTTCGGCCCACAGCCAGACAGACATACTATTGCAAGAAGATTGACAGTTCTTCAGAGCCTGGAGAGTCACATGTCTCGCTAGGCCAGGACCATAGAGGAATTCATGGCGTAGAGAGCAGTTCTGACTTCAGCCGGATTTATGGATTTCCCGTTTTACATGACCGAGCAGCACAAATGATGGGTGCATTGTCCGTTTTCGACAGTTGACCGAGTATTACTGTGAAAGTCTCGCAGGTGATAGTTTTATATGCAGCGAGAAGGATTGACTTTGCGCGTCTATAACACACTTCGCGCAGCGTTTCCTATTAGTATGAAACAGTCGTTGAAGAGCCTAGAACTCTTCCCGTTTTCTCCGCCGTCCGGAGGTTTGTTCAACCGAATGCCGCCGATTCACCACACCTTCCCTTGATGGTTTAGGCGAACCAAATAGCTGCTTAAAGCAGTTATCAAACAGTCCATTCACGAATCTCTTTTAAGCAGCATAGAGCACAACGTCATTACTCAGATTACCTGAGTTAATGAGATCCAATATAGCCCTGCGAACTTCACAGTCCACCACAGCTGCCTTATTGTCAGTAATCAGCTCAACGTAGCTCCCGGTTGGGGCAAGAGTTTCGAGTTTACACTCTTCAGCACCTGTGACAGCACCGACTACCCCGTCTGTGTCTTCCGGTCCGATCGCTTCCTCGACGCACCCCGCCTTTGGACTCGCTTTTCGTGCAGATTCAACGATGGTAAGAAATTTGGCTTGTGACAGCATAGAAGCAATGGCTTTCACCGTTCTGTGTGGGAATTCAAGCTGGATATTTTCAAGGGCTCGCAGCTTGGTAGTATCCTCCGGCTGCTTGGGTTAGTGCTTAGTCAAACTTTTTACTTCGAAGTCAGTCCAGATTTTGACATTTTTGCTGACAGTCTTAGGGCCTCTTTATCATATGGTTAATTTAACCGTGGTTAAGTTAACCATGGTTAACTTAACCACGGGTCGTCTTTATCGTAAGATGGTTAAGGTAACCACGCGTGGTTAATGCCGTGTTTAAATTAACCACACGTGGTTAACGGCTGGTTAGCGACTTTTAACCACGGCGTGGTTAACTTAACCACGGCGTGGTTAACTTAACCACGGCGTGGTTAACTTAACCACGGTTAAATATTTCGTCTTTATCATAACACTAGTGCAAAATAACCACGGTGTGGTTAATTTAATCATGGTTAAAATAAATTGTTTTTATCATACTGAGTTAACCACGGCGTGGTTAATTTAACCACGGTTAAAATATCGCGTCTTTATCATGCAGAGTGAACCACGGCGTGGTTAGTTTAACCACGTTTAAATCATTGCATTTTTATCATAACACCTGGTTAGTGGGCGCTATAAGGAAGTTGTTTATAGCCCATTACCTAATTACAGAAACTTAATTGGGTCGAAAGGTTTAGGGGTGGCTGTCCGGCCTAATTTCGGGGAACTCCTTCCCCCTGAATGACCAAAAATTCCGTAAATGTGGCAAATTTTTTTACAATTTTAAAAAAATGAGAATTTTTTGCAATTATACTTAAATTTTCTTGCTTCGTTCCTCCATTCCGCCCCTTATACAGTGCGTAGAAAAGTTTTCTATTCGTCCATGACTCTCATCCTTTGCGAAAAGAAACTAATTTTTGCAAAAATTGACCAAAAGGTTGGCCGGAAACCGACAACAAAAAAATTATATTTTCACGTTACTACGTTAAAAAAGGGTCAAGCTCCCTTTTTAACAAAAATTGTTCCTCACTTTCTGGACAACCATGGTCACTTTTGGTAAAAAAGCGACGGACAGGGAACGTTTTTTGCACAGTACTGTTCATGTAACTATCCGCAGTTATTATGTACAATTGTACGTATGAATCAGTGTTACACAACTTATGCTTATAATGCATTTGTACAATGGTAAAACGACAGTTAAGGGGGGTGGGAGACCTGTATAACTGAAAATTTTAAGTTTTCCGATTCGCTTCAATTTTGCACACAATGTAGCCCTAGTAAAGGCACATCGCATATGTAACAAACCGGAACAATGCACTTGCCAAATTTTTTTCTAGGGGCTCCCAAAAATTCAATTTTGCGTGTAAATCACAGGCGCAAAAAAAAGTTTTCTGTGGTCACAAAGCGTCCCTTTACTCGAAATTTTCATTAATACTGACGAAGCTGATTTTTACATGATTCGATAGTTTAATGTCATATCTCAACCATTTAATGTGATTCATTTTTTTCAATTGTTTACCTTAGTATGAGCAGTGACGCCAAACGTAAAAGTCACTCAATTTTGACGGACTCAATAAAACGCTATTTTTTGACATTTCGCTTTTGATTTTTGGTTTGAAAACACATATATATAAAAAATCCAGATCATAAGATTTTGCACATGTGGGCTATTACTATGCAAAGTTTCATCCTGATTGGCTTGATTTGGTTTGTGCTAGAACTGCCCAACTATGAGCAACTTTTAGGCTTTTTGGCATACTTTTGCCTATGTAAATACACTGACAAATGCACTGAACCAAAAGTACACGTTCAAGCCTAAATGTTTCTATCTGAGGTTGAAGTACCCTGGGGAAGTGACATATGTAAAAATAAGCAAAATTGGAGAACTTTCATTTTTGACCTGCGTAGCCCCCCCCCCAGAAATCTGTTTATAATCAAATTATTACACTGAATTGCTGGTGTTAAGGAAAGCCCTCGGGAGTGCAGGCTTTCAGTCAAGGCAGTATGCTTGGTGATTCAGTATAGCTTCATGAGCAGTGCCTCTCAGTCTGCCCTCTCTCAATATGTCTTCAGTAGTTGGCTAGGTTGCGTAGTCAGTAGCGGAGTTAATTGATTAATACTTCAGAAATCAAAATAAAATAGGCTTTACTAAATAGACCAATTATTCAGCTTTCATCTGAGCTATTACATGCTAAAATGGTTGAAATTGTGAATAGTTATGATCCATAATGTACACATAACTATCACAATTTAACCCCTTAACCGCGAAAACCTTTCGTGGTTAACTTTTAAATAGAAATTCCACATGGAAACAACATTCCACAATAGAAACCAACATGGTGACCGTAATGTACATTTCGTTAGATAATTGAAACTTCAGTTTAGTTTCGTATTGTGGCGTATGCTACCATTGAAATTAATTGTAGTGGTAGAGGTTACCTACTCGCCGACTTTATTTTTACGCGGCCCTTAAGGTGGCGCTCCGAATAACTGACTTTGGGCAGTAAAAGTTTTCAGTCACGTTTTCAGGTCTTTGTTCTTGAAGAAAGGTTGTTCAGCAGTGAATTAGCTTTCGTTTGATAAACATAACATGTATTTTTGTTAAAATTAATTTTTTGACCTGAATTTTCGTGAATTTTTTGACCTGAATTTGACCTAAAAAGTCGTTTGTGTAGGCAAACATTTGTAAAAAAATTTTCAAATTACGTTGAGCGATATTGACAAAAATGCACTAGTTTTCAAGCTAATTTTTCGGTAGCTACTTTTTGGCTTCTCCAATTTTTCTCAATGGTTATTTGCATTAAAGAATACCCTCTATTTTTTGACACTGTCGTTTGTGTGGGCAAACCTCAGATTTTTCTGATCGGCAATAGCATTTTTTGAATCGTAATAGCTCTCCTCCATGTCGTTTTTTCATTGTGAAATTTGACTTGAAGTTAGAAAATAAGTAGATTCAGGTGTACCTTCTTCGAAAATGTTGATTTCTGTTTTTGTTGAAATTCTGCAGCGATTTCAAGTTCACCAATTTTACAAAAACTAGTGTATTTTGAGCCAAAACAATTGGATTAAAATTATAAGAAAAGATACACCTTGGCAACATAATTATCTACAGTTTAAGCTATAGATCGTAAAATTTGAACAAAGTTTCGCTCAGTTATGCCGTTTGAAAAATTATGCGCATTTAGCGAAAATAGAAATTTTTAATCGGTGATAAAAAATCAGAACAAGGCAGCAGGCACGTGAAACTTACTCAGAAGCAGAGCTTTGTAACAGGCTTCTATATATTTAAACGAAATTTATTCTAGCTTGAACCTACGTCGACTTATAAGATAATAAAGTTATGGAAGTTATTCGGAGCGCCACCTTAAGGGGACCACCTATATACTATAATCAGAATACGTACTTACTCGGTTGGTGAACAAGTGAACACAAGTTATTCAAATGAAATTCCGTTTAGGCCAGTGATACAAGGAACAGTCATTCAGCGTGTCAGTGTTCGTGTGAAACGGCGGTAAGCTTCGTGACTGGTCCCACCCCAAAATGATTTAAATTGACATATGACCGAAAAAGTTGACATCATCTAAAAAGTTGCATTTCAAATATCCTGCGTCAGTCTTCTTGGATTTGAGCTATGATACGCAGTGGGTTGCCTCGAAGTACCGTCGTCTCTATAGTAGGGGTGGGTACCGTAATGCGGTAACCGCAATTTTGCGGTATGCGGTAATGGGTTTGTTACCGCGCGGTAAGTTCGGTTACCCCAATTTGCGGTTACCGCACAATTTTAAAGCCTTTATAGCGGATCTGAAAGGATTTTTACTTCAAAAATAATGCTTAATCAGCGTACAACTAACAAATAATCAATGTTTTAAATATGTTTGTTTGTTTTTTTTATTTTCAAGTAGTGTAGTTAGTTTTCTGCATTATAAATAACACATTATTATGCTTGTTTTTAATTGCCGTTAACATTAACGAGATTTTGTCTCTCCAGTGGCAAAAGAATTTGGTGACCATCCTTAATAACTGTAAGTGCAGTGCAGCACCATTCGTTTTAAGAAAGTGGTCTATTGAAGCAGGGAGAAGGCCCACATGCTGAAATTGCTCGATCAACAGACCAAAATCTATTATCACCAGAACCAAACCACATTAAAACAGGCGTTGGCCTAGAAACTCAAATAATAGACTGATGGTTTACCGACTTGACGGACGATAGGCGGGTGTACCCTCTCAGTCATTCATTTTCTGTCCGGTATTGGATATGACTGTTTCTTGACACTATTGTCATTGTGCAAATATTGACGGCCACCATCACAACAGCTCGGTAGATAATAAAGCTTTGTTTTCGTCTGTTCAAAAGAACGACTGAAGAGGGGACAATTTGATGTAGAAATAGCCTTTAAAAGCCCAAAAAGTTATGTATGAGACTAATTTTGCGCTAATATTATGATACTTCGTTACAGCAACAGTAAACGTTTTGTTACCGCGGTTTCCGCGATATGCGGTAATACTGCAGTAATTACTGTAGCTAACAAATGTTTGTCCTCGTCTGTTTAAGGCGACGACTGACGAGATGACAATTTGATAGTCGCACAAACAGTCTTTAGAGGCCCAAAAAGCTTCATTTGAGGCAAAAATTGACGTTGACAAATATACGAAACTTTGGTTGCGGTAACTGCAGGCGTTTTGTTAACGCGGTTATTGCAAAATTTTGCGATAAAAACTGCGGTTATTTTTGCGATAAGCGGTAACGCAAAATCGTTACCGCGCCCACCCGTATAGTCTAGTCAGTTATGGCTGAAATTGCCCCATCCACGCTTGAGACGTAACTTCAAGCTCAAAGTTGTTTTTTTCAACATTCAAGAAGCATGTTCCACTTTCTCAATCCTATTCCGGCACACCCTTGGCACTTTGAACAGTACCTGACTAGCCTCGGCCAAAGTTCGCGGTCGGCCCCCTCGATCATAGATAATCTGAGCGCCATAAAATGGGCGCATTCAGTAGCGGCGTATTTAAACCCCATACAAAACCCAACACTAAGTCTAAATAACCATCAATCTGCGTCGTCTGTTATCTTGACCCCCAATTCTCGCAAAATTGCACTTTCTTTCGACACCATCAAACACATCGTACGCAGATACACGCCCAAGGTAACGTAAAACTATTAAACCTCCGACAAGTTTTGTTCTGCGTGATGTCATTTGCCGAGTTTTTTCGTTTTCCCTAAATTACCGCAATCCGATTAGGTCACATCATTATAGCACCAAACGACTCCCACATAGTTGTCCACATCCCCCAAGCCAAAAATGACCGCTTTAGAAACAATCAAAACGTTCACATTGCAGCCAACACGTCAATCGCGTGCCCCGTAACGCTTCTGCGACGTTATTTGCTTTTTAGCGGCATACATGACCCCTAATGTCCTCCTGTTTTAATCATTCACGCACGACGGCAAGAAATTACTGCCCAGTCACTGTCCTACAAAGTCTTTCTATCCTGTATTCGCAACATGGCTAGATCGCTAAGACTCAATCCCGCATTAATCGGCACCGCTTCCGAGCTGGCGCGGTCACTGCGGCATATCCGGCCAAAGTCACAGACAGACTCATAATGCTTCAAGGCCGTTGGCGGAGCCAATCCTCGAAGGATAGTTATATAGACGACCAGCTTGAAAACAAACTGCAAGCATCCAAACTAATTTTTAACAAGTGACCTCTGTAATCGTACCATACTGTGTGTTTTTGTTTTTTTCTGATTTTTCGGCTCTGCGTCTAATTACATTCTGTCATAAATGCCGTCTCACAAAGTTTTTGCAACAACCTAACCTAAACTAAAATATTCGTTGTTCTGCGTGGCTACTGGCTGGGAAGAGAGTAAGAGATAGATAGATAGATAGATAGATAGATAGATAGATAGTACGAGTAAGTCAAACTTTTAGCGTTATTTAACACTGGAAGTATGGTTTATGGCACTGTTTGCATGCTATAAGGGATTTATACGCACATTTCTGTGAAACTCCGAGTGCAGGAGCACGAGTGCGCGAAGTGCACGAGTGCACCTGCACGCAGAGTTGGACGCGGGTCGGATTTTTGCTGCCCCGCCCCGCGGGGATCTTGCCCCGCCTCGCCCCGCGGGGTGGGGCACCCCGCCGATTTTTGTTGTCAATTAAGACAAAAGTAGTTTTATTCGATCTAGTATGATAATAGGCGCAGATTATTATTCTGAAAACTAGGTAGAAGTTAGAACACATCGATAGCCAGGGGCGGTACTAGACTTTTCAAAAGGAGGTAGAACCCCGGAACTATTTTTCTCAGCAGTAAAGCACATGCACATGCTGCAGCTTCCAGATGTCGAGGGGCGAGGCCGCCAGAAGCCAAAATTTGTTGCAGTTTTTGAAGATGTGGTTCACATATCGCAAAATGTGATTTCGTTCAATTCACCAACAAAAACTTATCATTGTTCCACCTAGAAATGAAACATTAATTGTTGTAGGTTTTCGCTCCTATAACAGGAAGGTAGCGTCATGCGTAAAGTACGGTGTATGATTTGAATGTAATCCTAGCCCCTGTGCTGCTTGCAAATTTTTTCTGCTCTAATGGGGCATTATATTTCAGTGGCGTACCCAGAAAAAATGTTTGGGGGGACTGACTTTTCGATTTTTTGTAATGGGTTAAAATGCATTTTTCAGCAATTGTAACACTCTTAAAACGCCTTACAAACGCAAGATTACTAAACCACAAAGTTGCAGGGGTCTAAAGGCGACAACCCCCAGAAAAAAATTGGAAAATTTTTGATAATTAGGTCAAATTTAGTCAACGGGAGACGCATCAGAAACTTTTTCCGGCAAAATTTAAAACAAAAAATGGGTGCGTCACATCAGACGCTGTATTCCACAAGTAACTGTAGCATAACATACTTGTGTCGACATGTAAATATTGCAAATGCAGCATAATGTACTTGCGCATACTGTACATGCATAGGGTTTGATGAAAGATAATAACAACGAATAGTAAGCCCTAGTTGCAAGACTAAGGGCGGCAACCCCCAAAAAAAATTTTGAAAAAATTTTTGATTTTTAGGCCAAATTCATTCATTCGGAGACGCATCAGAAGATTTTTCCTGCCGGACCATAAGAACCAAAGGTAAAAAATCACTGGAAAATAATTTCGGGGGGATTCCCCTCCCTGGGTACGCCCTTATTTGATTGAAAATTTACTTGTTATTATTACTAAAGCCTTCATTAACGAAAGCCAAGCATAAACATGTTCGCAATTTTGGCATCTAAACGGACATAATGGCTTATAAATCGATCAAAATATGTATTGCATTTTTTACTGCGTGAGTAGCACAAAAAACAACAAATTCAAAAAGTAAGTTGGTACAGTAAAAAAATTTAAATCCCCGCGGGGCAAGACATCTGCCCCGCCAAGCCCCGCCCCACGGGGCACCAACTTTGTCTGTACGAGGGTTTCACACATGCGTTTTTCACATTTTTTCTGTTGGTCTTTAATTTAACAGGTCTTTAATTTTGATTTTGAATCATCAGTGTGCTGCTAACGTTAAACTGGTCGTGTGTGGAGTGTGTTTTACACGTTTGCCACCGTCACATTGCACCTGTCCCCTAAATTTCACCTGCATAATAAGACCTCTGCTCGCTTGCTTTCGTTGATATACTGGGTTTGTGTAATTTTAGCCGTTACATAGGACTATAGGAACAGAAAAAAACTGCAAAAGAATGTTTTCCAAGGATTCGATCCCTCAGTCTTAGGTTTAAGAGTATAACATCT
Organism: Trissonchulus sp. WLG1_4; assembly: GCA_030248245.1. NCBI lineage: Eukaryota > Metazoa > Nematoda > Enoplea > Enoplida > Ironidae > Trissonchulus > Trissonchulus sp. WLG1_4. Next base: position 104,230 of record JASANF010018980.1, on the reverse strand, counting down.
AACCACTACGCCATGCTGTGGTCTTCTATTGTTAAGTTTCTTGCTAGGTTCAGCCTCTAAGGCTTCAGGTAGATTGCCTAGGTCCGAGACCGAAGTGTGACTCCCCTGACTAGAAGATAGGGCCTACGTCGTTGGCATCCCAACTCCCCAATTTGAGTCAAAACCTTGTCTCCCAAACAGTTGGACATCAGGGCCAACCAGACATGCTTGGGTACGCCGTAGATTTTGGCCAAAGATTTAAAGTTTTGGAAAAAATTCGAAACTTTGGTTGCAGCGCCTGTACCTTGAAATGGTGGTAAATTTTTGAACGCTGCGATGTAATCACGGCGTGGGATTTCCAGGAAATTCATTTTGGGAGGGGGGGTGACAACTCTGCTTCTTCCTTTTCCTTCTGTTCTGTTTTCAGCAACTGGTTTTCTATCCCCAGAAATGTCAATGAGGGTTCTGGCTTTCCTTCAAATTTTGGGATGGTTGGGGGGGATTCTTTTCGCTTAAATTCGGTTCAGAGCCGTGTTTTTCCTTATTCCGAGCCTTTACCCTGTCCGCTATTGTTTTATCTTCCAGACTATTTGAGTTGGGAATTTCCGAAACTGAACTACGCCGAGGTGGCGATCTCTGAAGGCTCATGAAGCTTTAAGCAAAAATTTCGCACAAAAATGAAAAATTAGGGGCGAAAACCATGATAGAAAAATTTCATAGATTAGGTAGCACAAATATTAAAAATTTCCCAAAAATTTGGGCAGCATAACGCCTAAGGGGGGGCATTTTCCAGACAAAACACAAAAAAACACAGAAATTTACGTATTTTGGCCCCACCTTCAGGCCTGGGTTGTCAACATTCGGTCTGGCAGCCTCGCCATGTTAAGTTTCTTGCTAGGTTCAACTTCTAAGGCTTCAGGTAAATTCCTTAGGTCCGAGATCGAAGTGTGACTCCCCTGACTAGAAGATAGGGCCTACGTCGCTCACTAATAGCTAGCTAGCTACTAATAGATTTCTTAGATGATTCAATTATTTAAGCGCATAACAGTTACCACCATTCTTGCTGCTGTCGTTTTATAGTAAAATTTTAAAATCAATTTTTTCAAAAAAAGTGCAATTGATTTAAAAAAATGCGTTTCCTACACTATGCCCCTTTATGCTCGAGCCAGCAAACCAGTTTTCATACTTTTTTGAGGTTTGTACTAATTTTTTAGCTCAAAAGTGAGTTATGGGTGCCCTCACGTTCTCTTAAATTTATGAGAAAAACTGGCAGCCACATTTAGCATTTTATGAGTAGCCTGAACAAGTCTTTACATAAATTTATGTAGTAACTATCAGGCTACCCACAAATTTAGGTGGAAAACATAAATTTATGAGAGAACATGAGGTGATCCAGCCAGAAGTTATGTAAAGCTTCTGAAACAGCTATAACGATATGTAAGACTTATGGGACCCATAAGACCTATGTAAAGCTTTTGAAACGACCCCCAGGTTATAGCACGCTACTAATAAACTAAATGAAATCACAAGGGTAGGTACCTCGCTGTTCTGTGCTGTCAGTCTGCCACACATCATACGGTAGCTTGACAGAACGCTTAGTCTCTACATATAGAAAACAGTGCATGTGTGAGCATGCTGTGCAAATATGCAGCTCCAGGGCGGAATCGAACCACCGACCGTCTGATCTGAAATCAGATGCTCAGTAGATGCTCGTAGCATTACCAACTGAGCCAACCGGGCAAACGTAACTGTTTGATTAAGCATTAATTTTCTGCATCATAATCGAGCTGTCATGAAAAAGTACGTAAGAAGTGACGACAAAGTAGCAAGACATGTCTTGCAAAAGTATAGTTGCTTGAAGGAGAGACAACTATATTACATAATATACTATTGAAATGGAATGATATCCACATAATACTAGTGCTATCTAAGCTGTTCTTTATTTATCGACGATCGCTTCAAAAACTTTCAGTAGTCCAAGTTAACATTCTCTTCCCCGAGCTCTCGTAGTGTAGTGGTTGGCACAATGGATTCCTAATCCATTCATTCGAGTTCGAATCTTGGTGACACTGAAGGAGCCGCGTATATACTATATTCAGAATCTCAGCTCTTAACGTTAATACGGGCAGGTCAGATTTCCTGTGTTGAATAACACTGGAAAGTCAGACAGCCAATCTACAGTTCTCTCTCCAAACTTAGCGAATATGAAAAAAACGAACGCGCCGGAGTGGATTCGAACCACTAAGCATCCGCTCGTAAATCGTTCGCTCTAACTACTGAGCGAACTGGCAGTTGTTGTAAAAGAATAAACAACGGAGCTAATCAGCAAACGCTGTTTATGTAGCACAGTCGAAATTCAACTTTTCTTAAGCTAACTAGGTACGTAACTTTTAATAATCATTCCAACTAAATCGCTGCAAAACCAGACAAAGTTTGGTTTGGCTATTAAAAAATATTTGCATTTACAAATTCTTCAGCTTGACCATGTAATCTATGTACCAGTTACATATCATGTTCGACTTTTAGGACACTCCTCGTTAATTGTGGCTACCTACAATTTTAGTAATTAATAATTTAATTTTAACTTGTCTTTGCTTTACTAACAGAATAGATTAACTAACATGGAATCGAGCGCAGATAACTTTTAAACACTCTTTAATACTAATGCAGACGAGTTAATTTAACTGAAACAGCTATCGACTTTTATCAATAAATTGAATTAAACTAAACTGTAGCAGTGTGATGTGTATATTTTTATTGCTGTAAACAAAGAAGCCTTAAGGGGGTAGTGTCGCGAAAGCAGTCGATTTTGCGTAACTGTAAAACATTTTTAGAAGAAGATAAGACATCGTTCTATATATATTTTGAAAATATATGTTGAGGTAAGCATTTTCGCCAAGTTTCATCAAAATTGATGCAGTATACTGGTTGCAATGAGGTCGCAAAGTCGGAAAAATGACGTTTTAGAAACCTATTCACATTCGATTTTTTCGTCACAATTATCAACTTATTTGTTTAGTTTGTTATAAACTAAAAGGACATATGTTGTAGTTTATGCACACAAAATTTAGTGCAAATTGCTTGAGTGGTTGCGGAGTAATACCTGTTTGAACTGTGAAACTGTGCGTAAACAGTGAAGTACTCACAGCAATAATGATAAATTGTGAAAAATTTAGACGCTTATTTTAAAATCAAAAGAAAAACGAACCTTTATTTATATTTTTTCTTATTTGTGGCAAAAAACTGTGCGTCGACACGTTATGTGTGCTTCACAAGCTGGCCAATCTGATATCTGGCTGAATTTTTTGAATTTTCATGTCCTTATTGTGTAATGTCTGGCTTACAATCGGTGATTGGTTCAAGATAATGGTAGATATTGGTAGTCTACTGTCTGGCAGTACTTATTTAACACAGTATAGCATTGGACTAGTTTCTCAGTGAACGTATAAGTTCAAAGCAAAAAGATCTCTTTTTGCAACCTATGAGCAAAACTGCTTTCGCGACACTACCCCCTTAATTTGTTGATCAAATTAAACAGAAAATTGTGTTAAATTGCTTAAATGAAAAATAAGGTTTTTTCAAATTTTACAGTGGCAAAATGATTAGAAAAGTCAAAAACACTGACACCGGCAACACTTTCGCAGCCCTTAATTGCGTTGAAATTAATTTCTGGGACTTTTGCAAAATTGTCTGTCGCTGAAATTGTGCATCTAAATTGTTATTTCCGGATAACATGGAGGTACAGGGGGTGCTGAAGGCCCACCTTACACGCCCCACGTTTAGTGTTGCACTAACAACTAGAGTGGTTACACACGTGTACTTGGTTTTGCCACCTTTTGTAGCACTGAAATGTACTGTTTACTAGCCCCCCTCAAGTTATATTTTTTACCCCTGCCATATTTCTTCAGTGCATTAATTTGTTCATTTTAAATTAGAAAACGACGTTTTTTAGTCTATCTGTGACAATCAGACGTGTTGTTGTTTTGATGAGATCAGACAAAACTGATCCCTTTCCTAAAAGAGTAGTCTAATTTGCCCAAATTTTTAGCGCTTCAATTGGGGTCGAAAAGGATCGGTGGAGTATAAAAGCAACCGAAACTTTGTCATTGACATCAGTGTTGTATTGAACCTTTGGCAACTGCAACCTTTGCAAACATCGTCTAGGCAAGGCAATGGAGAAGGATATGCGTGAGTGCGAGTACGGGCGTCTGCGAGCGACAGCGTTCCTGGCGGTGGTGGTGGCCACGGTGGCGGTGTGCAGTTCGGTGGTCACGCTGCCGCTGCTCTACAACTACATCCAGAATCTGCAGACCCATCTGTACAACGAGGTGACCTTCTGCAAGAGTCGCTCCCGGGACATGAGCCAGGAGTGGGGCCAGATGGGCACGGAGCAGGGCCTGGATCTGGGCCGTGTGACGCGCGATGCCGGATGGCTCTTTGGCCAGTCATACGGGGGTGGCACTAGCGGTGGGGGAGTGGCGGGTACGTTCTCAGCCTTTCATTCACTCATTTGTGATTCACCTGAGGTACTAGTAGCGATCTATGTATCAGAAGTGCAATGCAAGGTTGTGTTCGTGTGAAAGCTTGTCTTTGCTCGTGGCATGACAGTATTTTGTATTAAGTTATTTATTTATTTAATATATTGTTATTTTTAATTTAATTGGGTTTTTATGTTTTTGAAGTTGATTTATTTAATTATATTTTGTATTTTGGTTTTTTTTTTTGTTTTTTTTGTTTTTTTTTATTGTTTTTTTTTTTGTGTTTTTTTTTTTTTTGTTGGTTTTGTTGTTTTTTGGGATGAATTTTTTTATGATTTTTTGTTATTTATTGTGAATAGTTAAGTAGATTTTATTCGTATTGATTTTAGATATTTGTAAATTGTGGTATTTTTGAAGAGTTAAATAATTTATATTTTTTTTTTTAGGTATGTGTTTTTTTTTTTTTTTGTTTTTCTTTTTTTTTTGTTTTCGGGGGTGGAAAATGGTTTTTTAAAAGGGAGTGTATGGAAAAGGTTTTTGGTATAGTTTTGGATATGGTTGTTATAGTTTATTTTTATTGGATTTGTTGTTTGGGTGGGTTTTTGGTTTTTTGGGTATGGTTTGATGTGCTTTGAGTTTTTTTTTATGGGGGTAATTTTTAAGAAAGTTGGTGATTTGAGTTTTAGCTTTATGTGCTTTGTGTGTTGGTTTTTTTTTATTTTTTGTTTATTTGTGGTTTGAGGGATGGTGCTCTGGGCTCTTGGGTTTTTTGTGTATTAGTTGATTTATTTAAGTTTTTGTTTTTTTTTTGTTTCATATATAAAAATATAAATAAAAATATTTTTCTGTGGGATGTGTGGGAGTGTACTGTGTGTGTGTAGTTGTGTTGATCTGGAAAAACTATTATGGAATAGGTAGGGAATAGTATGAATATTGAATATATATTTGATGATATAAATGATATAAAATATTTAATAAATTCTTGATATAGGTTCCTAGTGGGGTATGGTAAGGAAGTGGGGAATTATCGGATTATGTTTATGGGCATATCTGGATAATTTTTTCTAATCCTTAAAATTTTCTGGTGGTGTTTTATCTTTTTTTTGGGGTCATGTGTCGGGGGTCCCCGTGGGGGGTGAGGGGGGGTGTATTAGGGATATTAATTATGGCTTCCCTAAGGGTCACCGTCTTCAAAAAAAAAAAAAAAAAAAAAAAAAAAATAAATATCGCTTGTTTGTTTGGTGGGGGGGAACAGAAAAAAAGAAAAATATTATAAAAAATTTTTTGAACATTTTTAATTTTTTGCTAGCACTGTTTTTATTCTCTTCTCTTTAGAAGTATATATAGAAAGTGTGTAAGAGAGATATATATATTTTTTTTAAAATTTTATATTATTTTTTTTTTTATATTTTTTTGAGTTTTCTTGTTTGGATTTGTGTGTGTTGTTAAAATATATAAGCTATCTTCTGTCTGTGTGGGATTTCTTTGTCTGGTAGTGGCTTTGCAGAGAGTTTTTTTGATGTAGCAAAAAGAATCTTTTTTTAATAATTTATTTTATTTTTTTTTGTGTTTTTCTTTTTTTATTATTACTTTTTGAGGGACGCTTATCTTATCTTATCTTATATGATGAGGGCATATTTTAAAGCCTACATGCTTCCTAACAGCTGTCATTGTGCGTTTGTAGGCGGTGGTGCCGGCGTGTCTGGTGGCAGCGGAGGAGGAGGAGGAGGAGGCGGTGGCGGCGGTGGCAGCGGAGGTGGTGGTGGGGGTGCTGCCGATATGATGCTAGTGATTGGCGGCTCGTGCTGCACCTGCGGTGTGGGCGAACCAGGACCTCCCGGGGACGACGGGGCTGAGGGGGAGCCAGGGGAGGAGGGCGCACCCGGTGCTGACGGTCAGCCAGGAGCCGATGGTCAGGTGGTCGGGGCGGAGCCAGACTCGGTGGAGTTGTGCATGACCTGTCCCCCAGGACCCCCCGGCGCCAAGGGACCGGCCGGACCGAAGGGACCCCGTGGTCCCATGGGAGACAGGGGCATGGGTGGGATGCCGGGACGTCAGGGACCTCCGGGCTCGGCCGGGGATGGGGGAACTCCGGGGGCGGGGGGAGGCCCCGGACCCAAGGGACCACAGGGACCCGCTGGGAGGGTCAAGGTGGCGGATGTGGAACCGGGTCCTCCGGGAAACCCTGGCAATCAGGGAAACCCTGGCTTCCGCGGCAAGCCTGGCCCAGACGGTGCCCCGGGACGATTTGGACCCCTGGGACCTGCGGGCAACAAGGGAAAACCAGGGACTCCAGGACAGCCGGGACCCGCCGGACCGCCCGGAAACCCCGGTGCTCCTGGTGGGGGCGGCGACTGCAGCTCCTGCTCCCCCCGCACCGCTCCTGGCTATTAAATCATTGAAATCTTTTTCTTCTATATGTACTTGACGAGCTTTTATATTTATTATTCCCTGCAATAAAGTATTTTATTTGCCTCTGACATTTTGGTTCACTTTAGGTAGGTAAGTAGTTATTGTACTAATGGGTGAGCGCAATTGTGCAAACTGCAAACCTGCACGTATGAGTTTGTGGCCAAACTACGTGTTCAGGCCAAACTACCATAACCACGATAAGAAGAATCAGACAGAACGTACGAACTAGGGCAAAAAAGTTAAGCTAATTTCATTTAAGTTAAAGTTAAAGTTAAAGTCAATGCCATAACTTTTTTACGAGTTAGAGTTAAAGTTAAAGTATGACCCCTATCTTTTTTAATTTAAGTTAAAGTTAAAGTTTAACTTTTTTGCAATAGTACGAGCACACCTCGTATTTCAGAAACACATAATAATTTATATACAAGTCCCCTAGTGGCGAAGCAGTAAAGTGAATGTAAGCTTAGTAGGTAGTAGCGCCTCAGGCGCCGGTCCTGTGCGGAATGTACCTATGTGACACTGTGGGAGCGCCTCAGGCGCCGGTCCTGTGCGGAATGTACCTATGTGACACTGTGGGAGCGCCTCAGGCGCCGGTCCTGTGCGGAATGTACCTATGTGACACTGTGGGAGCGCCTCAGGCGCCGGTCCTGTGCGGAATGTACCTATGTGACACTGTGGGAGCGCCTCAGGCGCCGGTCCTGTGCGGAATGTACCTATGTGACACTGTGGGAGCGCCTCAGGCGCCGGTCCTGTGCGGAATGTACCTATGTGACACTGTGGGAGCGCCTCAGGCGCCGGTCCTGTGCGGAATGTACCTATGTGACACTGTGGGAGCGCCTCAGGCGCCGGTCCTGTGCGGAATGTACCTATGTGACACTGTGGGAGCGCCTCAGGCGCCGGTCCTGTGCGGAATGTACCTATGTGACACTGTGGGAGCGCCTCAGGCGCCGGTCCTGTGCGGAATGTACCTATGTGACACTGTGGGAGCGTTTTCCCGATTTATTCAGTTTCAAAAAATAATTGATGTGACCCTGCTATTATTAACCGCTTGATGCTTCTATTTGCCCAACACTTTGATAATCTTGATGGGTTAAACCGTATTACCGAGAATAAAGCCCCGCTCAGATTCCTAAAAAATTAAGCTTTTACAATGTAAAACTGATTACTTCTATTCGTGTGTATGCCAGTGTTGACATGTTGCCTGCTTCAAAAGTGACGCAAAAACAGACCAAGTTGAAATTGAAATTTTTTCAATAAAATTTTTTCAAGTTGAAATTGAAATTTTTTAATAAAAACGGCTGCAGATTACGATAACAGTGATTAAACTTGACTATTTAACACCTTTTTATTGAGATTTTGCAGTTTTGGTGCAAATTATACGCTTTTTACAAACACTGAATAAGATTACTGACCAAACAGATTTACGATGGCCTCTGGCCTATGTGCTTGAAAGTGTATGCATTATACTTACTGAAGATTTTGCCGCAGATTGGGCTTGTTTGTAGTATTATTGTTCAGCTCACTAGAATCATGTCCTTGCGCGAATTCCGTCCCGTTACAATTTACCTGTCGCTTTCCCTCAATGGGGTGATATTCACAAAGCTCGTTCAATTTAAACCTTGTCAAAGTCAAACATGTGATGCATGAAATAAAGTGTCAGTACTAGGTATATCGAAAAACAAGCACTGTAGTTGACGAGCGTATACATTTTTCACACGATCACAGTCAGTATTATTTTACCGTTTCGGTAAAATGTAGCGCGGCGTACACTTAAGTTTTAAACTAGTGCAGCAGAGTGTTCGAATTCTACTGGATTCTTCAAAACTCTAAGGGTGGATTTCACCACGGTGGTTTTTAAAAACCATGGTTTAAACCACGACTATGGTTTAAACCTGGTTTAGAAAAACCCGCTCGATAGAACATTTCGTTACGAAATTATTCTAAAATAGAGCAATTTCTAACGTAATGTTCTAAAAAAACTGGGCTGACTAAGCACGTTAGCCAATCAAATTCCTTAAACCTGGTTTAAACCACAGTTTAAACCTGATTTAGAAGAACCATGGTTTAAACTGCATTTCACCAACAATTTAAAACCATGGTTTTTCAAAATTATAGTTTTAGATGACAAAATTAACATAATTTTAAAACTTTTTTATAGAAAATGACTAATAAATGAATTAAATGGATAAAAAAGGCGTTAATACTGTTATTATAGTTCGATGACATTGCGTTGTATGTAATATAATAGTTTAGTGTGTAAAAAATTTGAATTTTGTTAGAATATAACAATTCAAGTTATTTTTACCATATTATTTTTACCTAAAACACGCGCTTATTTAGCATTATAACCGCTCAGCGCATATTTTTTCAAAATGACGCAAAAAATTTGGGCAATTGCGTCAGACGACGCACATTTTTTTCCAAAAAACACTGGTTACCCTCCTCTAAAAACTGTACATACATTATTTGCTCGTCGGGTTCACCCATGACGCCCAGAGGTTCTCTCTCTAGGCAGACAGACTTCGACACCTTCCAGTTTTTTGGCCATTGCTCGAGCTACGTGCGTCGTAAAGAGCTCGCAAAACCACCATTCAATAGAGAATTTAATGGTGAACAAAACACAGTCGGTCAAGGGTCTAGGACGCACCGTTTTTTAGTTATAAGCGCTCAAAATTGAAAGTTTGTGCAAATTTTGCGCCATCGCTCAGGCATATACCTCAGGCATGTACCTCACCTTAGAGTATTAACAAAGTAACCGTGCGCCTTTTATAGTTGACTGCAAGAAATAAACTACAATATCCGCTGTATCTGATGCACAAAAAATTGACTGCCAGAGTTGCGATCAAATATCATAATGAGGCTATAAAGAAAATATATACTACTTTTGCAATTAAAAAAGTCAAGTTTTCACACTGCTTAATTAAGCATAGGTTTCGCTGTGTGGCAGCAGGACTAAAATTGGGCAACTAAAATGTTAAAACATGGATCATAAAGGTTGAGATATGACATTAGGCTATCGAATCATGTAAAAAACAGCTTCGTCAGTATTAATAAAAATTTCGAGTAAAGGCTAAAAATTTCGAGGAAAGACTTTGCAACCACAAAGAACGTTTTTTGCGCCTATGATTTACATGTAAAATAAAATTTTTGGGAGCCATTAGTGAAAAATTGGCAAAATCATTGGTTCCAGTTTGTTACATCTGCGATGCGCCTTCACTAGGGCTACATTGTGTGAAAATTTGAAGCACATCGGAGAACCTGAAATTTTCACGTATAAGGTACTCAAAAGAGGCCTCAAGGCATTTTAGGAATGGCTTTACACTTTCCTATTATGTAGTCTTGGTGCTGATCCAGGTGTAGTCATAGTTCACTTCAATTAATTAAAATTTAGAATAATTTAAGCGTTGATTTTAGCTTCACGTTATACTACTTTGCGCTAAATGGCTGTAGTAAACTTAATTTTTTATTTATTGAATTTGTATATTATAAATCAAATTGAAAATTATTTTCAACTAAAATGATTTATACAAAAATGGAAAAAATTAATATATAGATAAAGCACTTGCCTTTATGACAACTCGAGCCGGAAAAACCGCTGAACGTATACTATTTAGAACAGAAAAGTTTGAAACAACTAAAGGTTGAGTTGAATAAGCCCATTCAGTTACTAAAATATACATACGCAGAAATAATGTAGCAAAATTGATAAAAACTATCATGATTTTTTATTTTTATATTGAAAAACCAGGTCTGAACGTGGTTTTTCTTTCAATGGGAGAAAAACCATGGTTTAAACCTGGTTTAAGAAAAACCACGTTGGTGAAAAGGGGTTTAGAATGTTTGATTACGAAAAGCACGCGGTCTAGTCCGGTAGAACGCATTTCGAACAAACTTTAATGCATAAATTAGAATATTGCGTTCTTTTTCGTACTCAAAAACGTTCTAAACCACCTTGGTGCAAAGAGTTTTTCAGACAAACCATGGTTTAGACCAGGTTTAAGAAAAACCATGGTTTAAACCACCGTGATGAAATCCGCCCTAAGGGTGGATTTCACAAAGGTGGTTTTACTAAACCATGGTTTTACGTACGTTTTTATATGATTTGCACATAATTTCATTACGAAATATCTCCTGATTCGTTACGAATTTCGTGGATTAAAAATTTCGCAGTTAAAATTTGAAACGTGCTACACAGCAGTTCTCTGTTTTGCTGAAATTTCAGCTCAGCTAAAACCATGGTTTAAGAAAATCTAAGAAATTCGTAATGAATCAGGAGATATTTCGTAATGAAATTATGTGCAAATCATATAAAAACGTACGTAAAACCATGGTTTAGTAAAACCACCTTTGTGAAATCCACCCTAAACGTCCATTGTGGTGCTGGCAGATCACCTGTTATACTGCACAGAAAGTTAAAATATTCGCTGTGGACCACAGTTGGCCATGCGTCGAACAACTCGACGATACGACTGACGACGAGACGTGAAGCTGTTCTAAAAAGACCCTGAATTGCTTGGTGTCACTTTAAATTTTTTAATGTCCGTTTTTAGACTTCAGCTTTGTTTGACAGGTGTACCTAGAACATTTTTGGCCACTGATTTTTTTGAAAACTTGATTATGCAACGACAAAGTTATGAAAAATTTTGAAACTGAACTTTATTAAAAATTTACGAACAGAAGTGACCTGCACACAGAAAATCAGGGATTGTTGACGATTATCAACACACGTAGGACACACACGTTAGTGCGCCTTGAGCATAGCAGCACAAATCGCGACATACACACGCACACACATATACGTACATCCAAGTCTTCTGGCTAGCTGCTGTGCATCCGATGTCAGCGCAAGAGTGCAGTCAGAGCCTTCAGTTCAATGCACTGAAACTAAGCATGATTTACATGCTTTTTCGGTTTCAGTGCATTGACTGAAATTAGTATGCAATAATGAAGGTTTTCCCTATCTAAAGTAAAACCCCTTTTTTGTAAATCCCAGCCCAGCCAATAAATTGGAGACAATCCGATTAGACCAAGTTTAAGACACATAGTCTGACATAGCTAATGTAATTCATTTCATGTCTCACGAGTTAACGTTATGCTTTTAAGTTGATTTTATTTTTGGAATTTTATGTTGGGATGAAATAAGGATGAGTGTTGATGGGAGGTGGGAGGATGGAGGGGGGATGGAGAAGGATGGATGTGGATGAGATAGGATGGATGTGGATGGAAAGGAAGAAAGATTGATTAAGATGGAAGATGGTGGGGTAGATGGAGGTAAAATATAAAAATTAGAAGATTTTTTAGGAAATAGAAAAAAAAGAAAGTTTTAGTAAAGAAAAGTAATAGGTTAATGGTATTAATTAGATGTTAGAAGAAGAGGTAATAAAGGGTATATATTAAAATAGGAAGTTTAAATTAAAGGAAAAGAAAGAAGTTTAATAAAGATTTAAAAGATAAAAATATAAAGGTAATAGGGGAAATTTAGAGGAAAGGGAAGAAAAAGGTTAAGAGGTAGATGGGGAAGGGGGGGGGGATTTTATAAGGGGAAAGAAGAAGGGAAAAGAAAGAAAAAAGAGAGGGAAGGAGGAAAGGAAGGAGGACTGTAAAAAAAAGGAGTAGAAGGAAGAGGGGGGAGGAAGGGGGAAGAAAAAAGGGAAAAGAAAAAAAAAGGGGGAGAAAGGAAGGAAGAAAGGAAGGGAAGGGGGAAGGGCAAAAGGGAGGGAGGGGGGAAGGGAGGGGGGAGGGGAGGGGGGAAGGGAGAGAGGAAGGGAGGGGGGAAGGGAGAAAGGAAGGAAAAAGGAAGGAAAGAGGGAAGAAAAAAAGGAAAGAGAGAAAAGGGGTTTATAGGTGCTGCATCTGCATGTACTCAGAAAGTCGCAGTCGCTAAGTTCGAATTCGCCCTGGCGCTAAGAGCTAATTTTTTGTCGGCGACAGATTTTGCGGCAAAATAGTTACAATATAATATGAATTTCTTCATAATGATTCTAATAATATTTGTGGCCACGTAACTCGTACTAGCGCTACCCACTTTTAGTTACCGTTTTCACGGAAATTAACTACATTCTAACGTCAACAAGAACATATACGTATCTAATGTACAACAGATTCTTTCAAGGCCTACGCAGTATGGCAATTTTTATTTTAAATTCTAGAACTGCGTTGCAGAATGCCTTTGATTACAAAATAGACATTTAAAAATTGTATTGAAAGTGATGTGGCATTCTATAACAAGTTTATAAGAGTGTACAGTTTAGTGTAGAAGTTTATAAGAGTGTACAGTTTAGTGTAGAAGTTTATAAGAGTGTACAGTTTAGTGTAGAAGTTTATAAGAGTGTACAGTTTAGTGTAGAAGTTTATAAGAGTGTACAGTTTAGTGTAGAAGTTTATAAGAGTGTACAGTTTAGTGTAGAAGTTTTAGTCAAGTTACCTATTGCATGAATCAAGTGTAGCTACAATTAGTAGTATTTCATAAGTACTGTTCCTTTGGCCAGCTTGGCTTGCAGTCGAGGTAGATCGAATTTTTAACCAATCACGTGCGTCTAGTTCCTCTGATTGAGCCAGTAGAAATCTTGTTAAAGAGACCTCGGTGGTTTGTTTGGCCTTTATTTTATTCGTCTGAACCTCAACTTAGCCTAAGCCCTAAACTAAGGGCCAATTTCTTTAACGGACTAAACAAACTGGACATAATTTAGTCCGAAGTTTTGGAATGGCAAATCGGGTTAAACGGACTAAACGAGTTAAAATAAGTCAGCGGCTTAATTTTAGTCTGACCCCATTCCAAAACTACCACTTGATTTAACCGCTTTAACATGCACGGTTAACATTAGCGTGCATGGTTAAATCCGTTTAGTCAACGCTAAAAAGCTGCGCTCTAAAAGTTAAGTCCATTTAATCCGGAGGATTTGGAATTGCATTTTTCAACATAATTTTTAAACCGTTTAGTCCGATCATAATTAACCCTTTAATCCGGTAAAGGAATAGGCCCTAAGCCTGAGCCAAAGCCTAAGCCCAAAACCAAATTTCAGCCCTCAATCTATCTATCATCCTGATTGGGGCTGTGCACGGTTATAAAATCACTATCCGTGTACACGGTTAGTTTTGAAGGCTAGTAACCGCGTGTGCACGCTAACTAACGGTTACTGCAATTATCCGCGTGTACACGCTAATTATCCGTGTAACCGTGTAACCGTTTACACGGATACTAACCGTGTAAACGGTTTACACGGTTACTAACGGTTACACGGTTACTAAACGTCAAGAATGGGCAGAGGGGGAGGAATGACCAAGGGACGATACGAACCACCCATCTCTAGATCTGCAGACCAGCAAGCTATCATATGAGCTACTGGGACAATGCTGAGCTGCTAGTATAAATGCCTTTATATATCTTGAAGAATATAGCTTACACACTTATGCGTATATGAAGTAACACACAGCCAAATCGCTTGCGCATGATTGTAGGCTAATTTACATAAATCCAGCAGCCAAACGAACATTTTTCTTAACGAATACACGAAACCGTCGGAACCGGTTACACTATCCGTTTAGAGTAACCGTTTACACTATCCGTTTAGAGTAACCGGTTACACTATCCGTTTAAAGTAACCGGTTACACTATCCGCTTAGAGTAAACGGTTACAGTAACCGCGGTTACTGTGTCTTAACGTGTACACGCTGTAACCGCTAAGTAACCGCGGATAGTGACCCCTAACCGTGTACACGCAAAGCTTAGCGTGTACACGGTTGGTACCGTGTAACCGTGCCCAGCCCTAATCCTGATCCTATCTTCAGCACATGCTCGTTCAATAGACAATCTGTTAATCTCCACAGCAGTGTGCCATCTAGCTATGCACTATGCCAGATGAGAGTGGGCGGAGCTTGGCTGTTAACCAATCAGCGCGCACCACATCTGCCGTGCTGCCAACTGGCATGGGAACAGTGTCTTACTGTTGTCCTGTTGCTCATGAGGAAATTAAGTTGGGGTTAAGCCTTGTCCATACTCCATACTTGCCCTTTATGGTTTCAGTCTATTGGCAAGCGATAAGCTGTAAGCTAGCATGGCAAACGTTTAATGCACAATAAACCATAGCTATTGTTCATTGGACTGGCTCATTCTTGTGGACAATTTATTTGTAACCGAACACAGATAAGTACATACGTAGTAGGCACAATCAAGACACAGCCAAATGAAATTGACACAAATTGTTGTACTGTTTTGTATGCAGTAAACTACAGAATCAACCATCAAGTGTTTCCAATTTATCCAGCTGATATTGCACAATGGACCATTACAGCAAATTAATTATGTATGAATCGAATTCGGTAAACCACCATTCTTTTGCCGAACGAAACGCTTCTAAAAGTCTTGCTAGAAAGTGCCAATCCCAAATCTGCAAATGACTTCACTGTGCAAACTATAATCATGTACCAACTGCAGACTGCTATGTATGTACTATGCGTGCAGTCCGTTTAGTGGCGTTGGTTCACACTTGAAGTCCCTCCAGTCCGGTAAAGCAAGCTGCATCTCCCTCACTGCAGACTGCTATGTATGTACTATGCGTGCAGTCCGTTTAGTGGCGTTGGTTCACACTTGAAGTCCCTCCAGTCCGGTAAAGCAAGCTGCATCTCCCTCACTGCAGACTGCTATGTATGTACTATGCGTGCAGTCCGTTTAGTGGCGTTGGTTCACACTTGAAGTCCCTCCAGTCCGGTAAAGCAAGCTGCATCTCCCTCACTGCAGATGTCACCTTACCAGTCAACACTCATGTTTCTATTCTTTGCACTCCTACTTCTCTGTCCCCTGAAGCTTGGAAGTTAACACATTAGGTACATATTATACGTTGACCCAGTGGTCTAAGAAATGTAGCGGAAAAAAAAAAGCGCTCTTGACAATGAATTTACGGTGTCCATTTTTTTAAATCTCTACTGGAATATGTGAGTGGACATCCACATGTGACTTTTTTGCTTAATTTCTTGTAAGTTTATTTCTACATTTTTTATTATTAAGTCCTTGAAAACGGGCGGGTTTTGACTTTGGATGTACATGGAATTCAGCAATTTTTGTCAAGAACAAATTTTAAGCTACTCAGCACTCAGCAGTAATTGTGAGCAGCACTAGGGACTTGCAAGTCCTTTAGCCGAAAACACTGATATTTTCTGTGGAATATTGACCTTCAACCCTCACAATGTAACCACTATTCTCCACTCAGCAGAACAGCCTTTTCTCATTTCTCATAAAAAATTCTGGCGGTATAGAAGCTGCAATAAAACAAATTAAGTACATAGGAATAAATGACCAATTATTCATGCAGGCAGTACAGATTTATGTACCTACATATGCAAATAGTTGTAAAAGATCAAAAATGCTGCTCTTAATTGCAAGTTAACGCGGCCGCTTTCATCGCGATTTTAGCGCTACTCAACTTGATTGTTACAAATGTATTCTCATTTTTGTCCCGAGGGGATTTTTAATTTTTATGAAGAAACAAAAAAGCTTGTGTAGTTAAGTTCATGTAGATTTGTCATTAGTTTATTTTATGCAGCGTAACTTGCTTCATTTGCTAGTTTCACTGATGAAAACAGCATTTGCCATGCAGTTATACTCTCTAAAATTTTTTTGTGCACATACCTGCGTCCATAGGGTGTACAACGTGTGTGATCAGGAATTTAAGTGTTTCGGATCCATTTCCTGATTAAATTGTTCTCTCGAGGCCAAATCCGATAGTGGCTCGAAAAGCACAAAATTTGCTTTTGTGTTTCCCAAAAGATAACAATACGTAACTGAACGAGTACGTTGCAAATACAACTAAACCGAAACCAATATACACACACACACACACACACACACACACACACACACACACACACACACACACACACACACACACACACACACACACACACACACACACACACACACACACACACACACACACACACACACACACACACACACACACACACACACACACACACACACACACACACACACACACACACACACACACACACACACACACACACACACACACACACACACACACACACACACACACACACACACACACACACACACACACACACACACACACACACACACACACACACACACACACACACACACACACACACACACACACACACACACACACACACACACACACACACACACACACACACACACACACACACACACACACACACACACACACACACACACACACACACACACACACACACACACACACACACACACACACACACACACACACACACACACACACACACACACACACACACACACACACACACACACACACACACACACACACACACACACACACACACACACACACACACACACACTGGTCAAGTTTTAGTTGCAATCAGAAGCAGCTGATACTCACAAGCGCAAATTTTAACATAATAACAGAACCCTAAAGCGGTCCAGAAAGATTCGCAAATGTGCCAGTGTGAGGCACTCAAACACGCGAACTCGTGACTCTTGTTTTTAACCATGACTGTAGTGTGTCAAGTCACTGTAAAGTTTTACTTTATTCGAAAAAGAAACCGATTAATATTCAATAACTAAAGGTAGACTTTTTCTCCTACTAAAGGAGTTAACGTGACACCTACGTAAATAATTATAGACCTATTCACACGAGGGAGCATAAGCGGGCGCATGCGCGGGCGCACGAGCGGGCGCATGAGCGGGCGCATAAGCGGGAGCGTGAGCGGGCGCATGAGCAGGCGTATACGTACGTTTCTCTAATGCATTGTGTGACGTAATGCAGCACGCAGTGTGAAAATAGAAATTACCCGCATGGCGTCCGCCATGATGCTAAATGCGCTCTCATGTGAACAGGCCTTAAAAAACGCATTGATTGGCAGCTGAATATTACCAGACGTGAGCACTAGTTTCCATGTATCGTAAAAAATTGTCCCATTGTTATGTTTGTAACATAAATAGAAAAATTGTAAACGAAAATCTTAAAGTCTAACAGAACTTAGAAGTTTTGTATACGGTATGTGAGTCAGTTCTACATATGGTAGCGTGAGCAAGAGCTTACGTAATCAAATGTATGTATGACCTTATATATGATTGGGCTATTACATAACTAGGCGGAGTCACAACACCTATATAAGCTAGAGTAGAAGTTAGAGATGGGCTTGTTCGGTTATGAGCTGTTCTGGTTACTGCCAATAAAGATTCCACCCTTTGCGTGTGTGTTCATCAACGTAGTTAGTAGCCTTTCAATAGATTACATTTTGGTGCCCCGGCCTCGTTCGAACTCTGCCATCAGTAATACCGGCTGTTACGTCTGCACAACTTTAGAACGGTAAGCAAATAAATCTTTTTGTTCTAGATATTGTGTCAATTGCTGAGCGTTAGTACCCGTAAACTGCCGTAGCTATTGTTAAATAGACTGACAACCTTAAGGTAATAAACGAACATCGCGAACATTGCGAAAAAAATCAGGAAATCCTAAAATACCACAAAAATTCTTGTTTTTGGCAGTTAATGTGTAGGTTTTAAAGTAGGCCCAGTCATGTTAGGTAGATGTAAATCGTGGCACTTTTTTCTGCGGGTAACATGAACCCACTGTGCTGGTTTCGTAGGATCGTAGGATTGTCAATTGACAATAAGAATACATTAGTGTAATTTATGTCGAAAACACGATATGGGCCGTACCACAATTTAGCAAATTTGAGTGTTAGTTTTGACTGCGAAGGGTTTGCAACTAAATTGTTTTTAGGCGGTCGCTTTGCGACCAGTGTGTATAGGTACACTCTGTCCCCTACATGATACTTAGGTACTTGTGCCTTACGGCTATATGACTTCTTCTGTTTTTGTTGCAAATAGACTCTCTAGCTTTTTCCCATGCGTTTTTTTAATCTTAGCGCTGTGTTTCTTTTAAAATCGTCAGTTTCAGCGTATGTAAAAGTAGGCGTAAGCAAAATTGTGTCTAGAGGAAGCACAGGATCTTGCCCAAAAAGTAAAGAGTAAGGTAATTCGCCTGTGCTTTTGTGAGTACTAGTTCTGTATGCGAATGCACAATAATCTAAGTATTGATCCCAGTATGTTTGGTGGTATGAGGTGAATTTAAAAAGCATATCTAAAAGTGTTCTACTCCATCGCTCTACTACGCCGTTAGTTTGAGGTGCGTAAGCTGTTGTGTTAACTTTTTTTTGTATTCATGAGATTACATACTGCAACAGTTAGTTCAGCTAAAAAATTGGATCCCCTATCCGACAATAACTCACGAGAAGCGACAAATCGAAGTACAATTTTTCGTACAAATAAGTCAGCTATTGTTTCAGCGAAGATGTTTTCTACCGCAAATAACTCCGGCCACTTAGTAAAAGCATCTATAAATATTACAATATTTGTGTTACCATTTAAAGTTGCTGGTAGCGGACCAAGTACATCTACACAATCTCAAACAGAGAATACAGCAGACGAATACAGTGCTCCTAGCGTTAATACAGGCAATAACAACCAGACAAAGCACCGAGAGCAAACACATACGTATAATCTTCGCAAAAATTTAAAACCGTGAATTGAGCACAATCAGTGATTGTCATTCTAAGCATTTACACTTGTACTCCGAACCGTGGAACAAGGTTAACATAGTTACGGTCAATCAACCAGCTCACAACGTAGTGCCTGTTGTACATACTGCTTTTCCTCATAATAATGTGTTCGTTTTGGCCGGTCGACAGCAGCCGCTATCTCTGTTAATAATACGTATCCTCTGTACATCGGTGACATGAATTTCTATAGCATTATTCAAGCGTATGCATATGTCTTATGCATACAAATGGGCATGGATCGAAACGCTTCGGAACTACTGCAGCAAGTTTATGTAGACAAACCAAAAGCTGCTACGTATTTTTTGACAGGGAAGTCCAAAGTCTTTGCTCCCCCTCCCGCAGATTGTGTTTTTATAAGAGAGGATATTTTGCGCACCCTAATTCCGCTTAAATTAGAAATGTATCCTAAGGTGCGCGCAGCCTTAGAATCAAAGAAATCAAAAATTATTGCCCACACCTTTATAGAGGACTTACTTTGGGCGACGGGCCATGGCGAACAAGAAACCAGATCGCGACCTCCACATCGGTGGAAGGGTCGCAATCACTACGGCAGGATGCTTATGCAGTTTAGAGACAGTGAAGTCGAAGCTGATTTCATGGAATCAGATATCGACCTTAAATTGTGGTCAACTCATTGCATCAACCCCATCATGCGGCCATATACTTTTTTCGTTATTGCCGACTCTAGCTGCACCAAATTTTCATATTAAATAGAGTCTGGTGTGGCTTGTGCAAACAGTATCTTGAATTTTCTGAAATTCCGGAAATGTTGTACGGACTCGACCTCACCCAATTTCATCATATTTTGGTGCAGACGGGCCATGCCCATTGTGCTCGAAATCCGCTGACTTTAGACATAAACTTCGAAGATCTTGTCTTTCTTATGAAAGGGGCCAGTACGATGCATTTTGTGGCACCAATTACATCGGAAGTTAAACCATACTTTAAGCTTGCATTCGGTTTTCCCAATGGTTGAGGGCTAAATGTGAGTCGGCCGAGTTTGATTTTCTCGATATTCAAACTACTCACAGTAACCCATTTCAAACTTCTGACGGTAGTTTGAGTCTCTCCCTATCCAAGCATAATAGCTCCTATCTCGGTAACGCCGGCACACTGAAATCATACAATGCGTGGGCCGAGCATGTGGCGGACTTTGAAAAATGTATTCGGTACGTGCTGCCTACGTTCTTTATGCAAACTGAATTGAATTCTTGCCGGCTTTAGCACGAATTCGAATTGCTAGCGGAAAAGCGGCCTCTCGCTTAGCACCGGCTCAAACAATAAAGCACCAGCGTTATTTAGAAAACAAATTGCTTGCAGCCTATGGGAGCATCCGCAGTACTGGTCGCGAGCAAATGCGAACGCAAGCCGAGAAGGCGTCCATTGGTTTTCGATCTATAGTCAAAAGCACATCATCATTTGGAGCACAGGTATGCTCAGAACTTTTCCATTGAGGACGCTGACATGCCGTGCAAATCACAAACGCAGGGTACGCAGACACTACTAACGATATCGAGTAACGAGACTCAGACTAATCTAATAACTGTCTCTACACTCCAACAGCAAATAATGGACGAGATTGCGGCTGAAATGGCAAAAAACCCCCTAGTGCCGAAGCAACCATACCACAACAGCCACAGCCCCAACAACTGCTGTCGCAGCAGCCACAACAACTTCTGCAGTAGCCTCAACCACAACAACTCAGCAACCGCAACAGCGATTATCAAAACAACAGCCTGCTACCTTTGTCTCGGCAGCCGCTCCAGCGGCGCCTGTGGCCTACATTTGTACTGCGTATTGCGCTTCCTGTCAAGCCACAGGATCTGGACCCTGTTATCAGTCGGGACTTACCGGTTACCAATCCCCAAGTGCCTATTCTAATTACCGACTGAACACTCCAGTCGCTGCTCAGCCTTATGCTCAAGCTGCAGCTCCATCTCATGGGCCGAGTCAAACTGCTTTGGCCCCTGCTCCTAGCTTCTTTAGCACAGTTCAATATCAACAAGGCCCTAGTGACTCAATTCCGGACTATACTAACTGGGGCCAGTTTAAGTACAAGCGTCTAAGCTTTAACACTATATTTATTCAATGCGAACATTGCGAAAAAAATTAGAAAATTCTAAAATACCAAAAAAACCCTTGTTTTTGACAGTTAATGTGTAGGTTGTAACTATATTTTTGTGCCTAATTAGATCAGAGTTTTGTTTAAAAACTTTTTGGGAGTTTACTAATTAAATCAGTTGCAACTTGAAGACTTATCAATTTTTTATAACAACTTAATTTCCGATTGATGACAATCGTTTTCGCACCCCCAAGGTGTAACATAAGTAGAAAAACTGTAAGAGAAAATGTTATAGGTCTAACAGAACTTAGAAGTTTGGTATACGGTATTTGAGTCAGTTCTACATATGGCAGCTAAAGCAAGAGCTTACGTAATCAAATGTACGTATGACCTTATAAATGATTGGGTTATTAAATAACTAGGCGAAGTCACAACACCTATGTATATAAGCTAGCGTAGAAGTTAGAGAGTGGATTGTTCGGTTATGTGCTGTTCTAGTTACTGAAAATAAAGTTCACACACTGCGTGTGTGTTCATCAAGGTAGTTGGTAGCCTTTTAATAGGTTACATGTTCTCCGGACGTAGCGCCCTGACGTGATTGCTAACTTATACAAACTCTACATAAGGTGTCACCTGTAGTTCGTGTCACCATATAGCTAGGATTAAATTCTAAACAACTACATCAGCTGAAAAGCTTTCAGAGTAGTGCCTCAAGACAACCCCTACGCCTAGGTCAAACCCTCTATGCATTGTTAATATGCAAAGCTTGAAAAGAAAGCAGTGGTTTCATAGACTATCCATCGCTTATAATGCGATAATATTAAGTCGTCGTAATATATTTGAATTATTCGCAAGATGTTCGTCAAAATATCCAATGCGCCAATCACAAAAATTGAAAATTGCAGAGGCAAAATTGTTCATTGTATTGTCAACGCAAAAATGGAATTCATTGCCTGATACTGCCATTTCCGGATCCCTGGCAGAATTTTGATCAACTGTTCGAAATATATTTTTTGACGATTAAATAATTTAGTGCTATCATTATATTTGTTTGTGCAATATTATGTACTCGTCATATTGTCGTAGCTAGCAAACGAATTTTCACACGATTATCGATCGATGTAAAGTCAATAAATTCAATTCAATGGGCTATAAGTAGCTATAACTGAATTGTTGTTTTCACGAGGCGTTTAAACACCGTGAAACATGAGAAAATTATAGAACTTTCGACCCTATGAGTGACAGGCAGTTTGCCACAAAGAAATGTTGAGTTTCGCACCACCAAAAAACCAGACACAAAGATCTTGCACAAAATAAAATTTAAATTTTAAAAAAAAGTAATGATGTAAATTTGTATTTTCAAAGTCCTAAGATCAAGAGAAGTACCAAAATTATGCAAATCGGTTCAGTAAATTCCATTTTCGGTGAAGTTAGACTTGTGACGGTGACATAAGACTCGTCTAAGTTTCAATTGAAAATTTTCAGAAGAAAAACCGCTGATTAAATTAAACAGCCTTCCAGAATACCGATTATCTTTCTGAACGTTCTACAGTTTCGTCTTTACAAAATCTAAACGCTGAGAATAGGCTCGCCTGATACTGAAGATGATCACTCGTTTAGAAATTAAAGATAAACGCGTGTTTATTTCTTAATTACTAACTTAATCACCGCTCTACAATTCCACCCTTTGTGTTTCTAACGCGACAGTCATAGGTGACCGGGCTTATCACTGCGGCAAAGAACCGCTTGTAGCCTTTGCTGCATTGCTGGATTCCCTAGCCTCCAACTCCAGGTCTGTACTAGCTTGCGACTAGTTAGGCAGGACCAAGCTTCTCAGCAGCTGTTACGTTACAGCTCCGATGCTGGTGATTATAATGGGTTTCTTTTTGCCGTTGTCGATAATTGATTTAGCGGCAAAGAAGGCTTCAGTCCTTTCCAGGTAGCACTGTCAACTCTCTGAATCACCGTAAAAGTAAAGCTTGCGGAATATATGGAATCTCAACTCCGCACAGTATTAGTTTACATTTACTGGTCAATACATATCACAGGCTTACAGCGTGGTCTAATAAATTTTTATAATTTAGTCTAAATCCGTTTTATCTGCGGTCGGTTAAAGCAGCTGGTTTCACGGAGTGCCTGATCAAGAAATGTAAAGTCAACGGTTCAATCCCATTCTAACGGGTTTCGTTTTTGTTGAATTAATCTGCAGAGCTCGGTCTGCAGGTTGTCAAATAGAGAGCGAGAGATACCTGCCGTTCTAGTATTAATTAACACTAGAAAGGCAGACACTTGATAAACCAAGAAGAGTGCAGATGGAGGTGCCTTTCCTTCCTGCGTTATTATTTAACACGGAAAACACGACCTGCGCGAAATATCAAATAAGTGTGTCCATGCACGAATTTGGCACATTCTATACAACATGTATACAGTAGCTGTTGCGCTGTGGCACAACAGGTAAAACTAATTCAAAACTCGACTGTGCACAGACTACCAATTGGGAAAAATTTTACATAACAAAATATTCTTTTTTACTAGTGCAAACCCATTTCAACCCCTATCCAATTTTTATAACTTTGTAGTGAAATACTTTCTTAAATACGTTCAAAAATAAAATTTAGTTAAATTTAAAATAAAACCTTTTCTTTTGCTCGGTGCTTTGTGCTATCGTCCATCCAATCTATCGTATCCAAGTCTTCAATGAGAGCTGAATGAATTAATTCGGCTAATTTGGATGCCTAAACGTTATAAGTTTATAGTTTAGAAGCTGAAATGCAATAATTAGATGATTTTTCCCGTTATACCACAGCTTTATCATTTAATTTTGATTTTGAAAAAATACACTGGCTTCCTTTCGTTCGAATGTCTGTGCACATGTTTAGTTCAGGCTTTGCCGAAAGTACGCGTCTGCAGCAAACTTTTGCAGCAGTATTTGCCAGCACAGTTTTTGTGTGCATTTGTTTAGCTCATGTTTCAGTGTAAGACAGCTGCTGTCACATTACATACTACTGTCTGCAATTTGTTTTTGCGATTGATTGCTAACGTCCATGGAAATGAACATACAAATAATATTGACTTGCAATGTTTCGTTGCGTAAATCATAACAACTTTTGACTCGTACCTACATAGCTAGTTGCTTTGGTTTTTATATAAACTTCGTCAACTCGATTGTATTGAAGTGTTAGAAATTGTAAAGTCATAAACCACATGGTATCATCAGTTTTTCCTAAATGGAAATTTGTAGATTCGGACCAACAAATGCCAATTTATGTAATACCTGTTTATCACAATACACAATCACATTAACTGGTTAGGTGTATTGCAACCGTGCTTACTTCAGCGTAAATCTATCAATCTCCAAAAGCTTTAAATTGTTTCAATAAAAAATTTTGATGGGGAAGTCTTTTAGCTGCACAACAGGTTTTAACTGACCTGGGATCAGTTTACTTGAAAACGCATGCTTTATACTTACTGAAGATTTTGCCGCAAATTTGGCTTGTTTACTTCTATCGCAGTTACCGTGTTTATATCTACAGGAAACGAAACCTGTTTGCAGAATCATGTAAGAACTAATTACTCAGTATAGCTTTAACTGGTTACATTACTCTGACAAAGTATCAATATAATTATTATTATATCTGGTATACTTAAATGTTACACAAACAACCGCTAAATTTTAAAAAGCTATGCTTTAAAAATAAATAGTTTTGTCTTACTTGTTCACGTTCTTTATCACTGAAATAAGTTTTGGCATATAAAGCGCCCACTGCAAGTTTGAATGCTTCGTGCTCAATTCTGAAAGACTGCATGCATTTCTTCCATAGTGCGACGCTTTGATTCGTGCCGGATAAAAGTTGATTTAACTTCTAAAACAGGACAAATATTTGTTACTATGTTTAAATTAAAGTTGAAATTAACTTACACTTGAGTTGTAAATACTCTCATTGTCACAAAAAATAACGAAGCAACAAAATATATGTAATTATGTTGTGAATGAGAAATGGGCACCCAACTCTTGCAGTCACTTTCCAATGAACAAGAAGGTTTTGCGAGTAGACAAATATTTACACGCACTAAAAGCGTGTGCTGACCATATTCCTAGGAATATAGAATGTCTGGGGTCCAAACCTTCTTCTCAAGCTGACCTAGACCAATACAACACAAACTAATCATTCAATAAAATAAAACAACAGGCCTATTTTAAGATGCGTTATCAATAAAGGTATATATGTTGAATAGAAAGAGGATGCCCCAATTTGAAAGAATGAAAGAAATGGGGGCGCCGGGAATTGAACCCGGGCCGCCTGTTTCGAAGTCAAGCATGCTAACCACTACACCACAGCCCCCGAGTCTCATAGGCCCTAATTCTCGTTTACAACAGGGTCCCCCCTTCGAACATCGTTGCGACCCTGCAACGATACTCGGTCGATACTCATGCTCCCGGGGCGAACCCGATG
Source organism: Trissonchulus sp. WLG1_4 (assembly GCA_030248245.1). NCBI lineage: Eukaryota > Metazoa > Nematoda > Enoplea > Enoplida > Ironidae > Trissonchulus > Trissonchulus sp. WLG1_4. Next base: position 78,257 of record JASANF010018980.1, on the reverse strand, counting down.
CCTCAAGGGCGGAGCACATTCACACGTAGGCCTCCAAGCCTACTTCAGTCACACCACACTCTTGGGTTTCCTGGCTCACCCGCAACCACAGGGTTTCTCGATCGACCCAGAACGCTTCTCAACCAATACCGAGGGTTTTAACCGGCTCACCCTTAACCGAAACCGAGGGTTTTTCGGATTACCCTTAACCGAGGGACCACACAAGACAAGACTATGTACACATTCATAGTGCACACAGCAGGAGTACCGTAAGGGTTGAAGTGCCAACCTCAACCCAGGACATGGGGCTCCTAACCCACCTCCGAAGACGGTTCGGGGATAGGGCTGTCCTGAGGACCCGGCCCTATCCTCTCCGTCCTATGTCACGGTCGCCACTATGTTGAATAGAAAGAGGATGCCCCAATTTGAAAGAATGAAAGAAATGGGGGCGCCGGGAATCAAACCCGGGCCGCCTGTTTCGAAGTCAAGCATGCTAACCACTACACCACAGCCCCCGAGTCTCATAGGCCCTAATTCTCATTTACAACATATATAGAAGCAGCAAAAAATGTCTTACTTCAAAAAGTTTTTGATATCTTTGTGGAAGAGATGGAAGGGTTTGAAAAAATACAGCCATGAGGTAAAAATTGTAGACAGTTCTGAAACACTGGCAATGGGGATTATCGAATTAGGGCAAATTGTGATAGCTTAAGTTAAAACTTCGTGAATATGGAGTATGTGGGTAATACGGTCACGATTATATATATCTGTTTCAATTATTTGTCAAAGTTTTATTCATCAAATATGCAAATAACTACTGAAAATACTAAGTCTAGTATATATAACTATTATTTAATTATTGTAGACGCACATAGTTTGAATGTTCTTGCGCCGACAATTATCACGGCCCAAGTCCTATATCCGGCAGTTTTTTAAGGATGCGGCACCGTCGTTTCCAAACAGTGCCGGAAATGTTATAATGGCCCTGCGGGAATGAACAGGCTTCAATAGCTGCTTCATTCTCGCAGAGCCATATTACAATATCTTGCAATATTCTGACTTTACAAATTGTTGGATATAGAAATTGAGCCGTGATTATTCTGCGAACATAGATTATTTTGCGTACATAAACCATTTTCCGAAAATAATCGCTTATGAACCATAATCATTAAATCGTTAAAAATTAATATTAGCAAAACTAATTATTTTAAGCAAACCAAATTGGGTTGACATCGAAGAGTTAAAATACAGCAGCAAACCAGAAGCGTTTTACTTTTTGTCCGTCTTTGCAATTAGTTTACCAATTTCTTCTATAAACTTTGGCTGTTTCACAATAATATGTGTTTGTTCGTGAAAAGTCGCAACTACATCGCGAGGAAGCACGTGATGTAGGAATGTGTTCCATCGCACCTAATCAAAAGAACCTTACATTAAATCAAGAATACAAGTTTTCTAGCAATAATTTTTTTATGTTTAAATAAACTTAGTAGAGTTTGTTTGTAGTTTGTACCGGTGAGAAAACAGCTAGAATGCTAAAATAGTAAAGAACCATTTCAGTGTGTATATAATCGAAAATAGTATGATCATTTTCCAGTTGTTTTAGTCCTGTTTTGCATCATACAAGATAATCATACCTGTCGTGACAAACAGTGACAATAAACAGTGACGAAACACAAACTAACACTGCTAAATTTCTAGATTCACAGCGTGCATTAGATTCTAGTTATTGTACTGCATTAAGATGGTAGTTACGTTTTCGACAGTTTTTATACCTTGTTATATAACTTTTCATTGACCAATAAATTAAGTAGCTATCTTTTGCACGTTAAAGAACATGACTAAAGCTACCCTTATGCATAAATAGCTTAAATCCTAGCAAGCTTGCCAGTAGACACTGTCAAAGTAGTCAATTTTCGTGAATTTTTGCATTTTTCATGCTTTGCTCGTAAAATTGACAGTTGATTACCTACTAATTTTTTTCTTTACAGCAACATAAACAATACTGGGGTGAATTCTAACGCTAAAGTTTGATGTATTTATGTGACGCAGGAAAAAAGTTACGCATCTTCAAATTTGAATTTTTTTGAATTCTGGAAAATAAATTTTTAAATCTAATTATTTCACGCACTGCGCTGAATCAAAACGGATAAATGACACATCAGAAATTGTCTATACAACATGTAAAATAACGCATAAAAAGATTGCAACATCGAGACTTCAGATTTAGTCCACGGAAGTACTATTTTACAAAAATTTGCAAGTGAATTTGATTTAAAACAGAATCTAAGCATACGTAAATTTTGAATTTTTAGCATAAAGTAGACACCTATGTGTGCCAAGTTGTCCCAAATTTTCAACAAAATCCTACCAGTAGTTGTCAAGTTTCTTAAAATTTTGTGTAATGTGCTATAGTTCAAAAAGCATTGTTGCATAAATGTGTCGTAATTTCAAAAAGCGAAACGCGAAACGATAAGTTTTGGTATCTAAATTGAAGGTTTTTGAAATGCCCGTGTGTCATTTTTTCTTTTTTTAATAAACGGCCGTTTTGACTAGCTACTACTTTGGCTTAGCGAAAACTATAATTTACTAAAAATTGCCGTAACTGGCTGGAAATTTATTTTTGCGAAAATTAAAAATGACTAATTCAAGCTGTTTTAGCAAGCTTTTTCATCTCCTTATAGTTTATAGGATTCTAAATTAATACGCATATTATTATTCTTGATTCAAAATTAATGGTAAGTTACTCCTGTAGAACTGTTGAAAACGTTGCCACCACCTTAAATGTATCTTAGTTATCGACTTATCCCATTGTATATTTGAAGACAGCTATAAAACGTTATAATGCTTTGTAGAGCGCACTCTGCAAATGGCAGGTGAAGCCCGCGTGCATAAAATTGTGCGCGCGCTGCAGGCACATGGGTCATGCCCTTCACATAGTGTTTCGTATCGATTCCAAATTTTCAAATAGGTTCCGGTTTCAAATTATACCGGTTGCACTCTATCAGTTCCATTAGCAATTTTGAAAGTTCAGTTACTGAAAACATATTTGTCTTTTTTATACGCTGTTGATCATTTTTTTAGGTTTGTCTGGTTATCTTAAAATACATCAAACTTGTTTCAACTCAAACTAAATCAGTGTTACACTGTTGGTTCAAGCTTTCTGGACCACCAAAACAATTAGTATTTAATAGTAAATTTATAGTACATCTTGTACATAGATTTGTCTAAAATACCCATTATTGATTGGGTATCATTTTATAAAACGTCTCATTTTACAAAATCTTAATCCGCGGCCAAAATTTTGTCTAATTATGGAGTTGTCTCATTTAATAAAATGTGGTCTCATTTTATCAAACGGCGGCATACCCTTTGTGTGCAAGGTGACCAAAATTGGTGTTAACAAAGGAGGCAAACAGTGAACTTCATTGTTTTTTTAATAAACATGGTGGCCTTTAGTACGTACAGTTACTGTTAATTTATTCTGATTTCATTATTAAATAAAATAATTTTTTTTATTTATTTCATTCCCCCAGACACCCACACGTACATTATATTTCTAGTATATATTTGTGGCCAAGGGGGCGTCACAAAGGTAAACTATAAGCTCCACTCCACCACATAAGTAATTAAATCTTAATAACATAAATTAAATTTAATAACTCAACTGTTAACAACTGAAACAAATTTGCGTGCACTTCATATCATAAAATATCATGACCTATCATAAAATTGCCTATCATAAATAATGCAGTTATTGTAATTTAATGTTAAAGTTTAAAATACGGCCACCCCCATTTATGACAACTTGAACTTACACTCTGGACTCAGAACTATGAAGGGCTAGAGTTGACACGAAGGTAATTAAGGGATTAATATTTGATAAAATGAGACGCTATTTCATAAAATGAGACGTTTTATAATATGAGACGGTATGGTTTTGGAGAGGCAATTATTTTGGGTCTTATGAGACCCAACGCATTATTTAGATCCGTGTTTTTAAAATTATAAAACACATATATAGATTTATTATACACAAGTACCTTGAATCGTGCTAAACGGAACATTTTAAAAGTAGGAAAAGATATTTTTGCGCAATAATTAGGACTTTTCTGATTTGTCATACTGTGTAAAGACTACCTACAGTACAACGAATAACGCTTAAATACACTTATGACTGTTTGCACCAACCTTATTCTCTAACTATAATTACAGATTTTTTTGCTATTCCTGAGTGCTGTTCACAATTTTAAAATATTAAAAAATCATATTCAATGTATAATGTATAATAGGATAAAATCAGCGGAATGCGACTTTTTAATATACAAATCGACAAATAACTCTAATTAACATTCACGCCACAGTTTTTTACTTAATACGCAGGTAGTAATTGTAAAAACACATAACTGTTGCAAAAATTAAGTTTATTGGTCGAGTATAAACAAAATTATAACACTTGAAATTTCAAAAAAAATGTGTTTCTTTTTACTTTTTCAGCCAAATTTTCTCAGCATCTACTGAACCGTTTTTTGTGATCCTGGGCTCGATCGATGTTGTTTGTCATGCCATAACTTTTCTCCTAATTTTGTGTTGAACGGCTTTGGGTTTGCTGAGAAAGAGCTGCTTTGTTGCAAAAACCTCTTTTTAACTCATCTTGTGAAAATGGTCAAGTTGACCAACTTCTCTATATGTGTGTGTGTGTACGTAGTGGCAGTCACATGACGTACAGTGTACATATGTTATTACTATCTTAATTTCTGATTTTTTTCTTAATTTTTTGCGTTGAAACTCTATATTTTTAAATGCTAGTAAAGTTGTAACACCCTCAGAATGTAAAAATTCCTACAAGAAGCTAACCATCACAGTTCTGGTAGTCGATTGGTTAAACTTTTTCACGCCCGCTCACCGAACATGTGTCAACTCGACACGAGTCAATAACCTAAATTAGAGACGAGAAACGGCTGTTTGAGCAAATTAAATTTTTTAGCTAATTTTTTTGTAAATTTTTTGAGTTTTACCAATATAGTCAATCACAGTCAGATAATTTGTTTTATTTTATAAATTTTGATATTTCCCGCATTTTTGTTGATTTTTTACCGGTTACGGCGGAAATTGCAAAGCAAGTACATTAACAGAAGCAAGCCAGCAAGGCAATTAACAATATGCAGGTAAAATATAGGTAGGTGACGGATACGATTTGATGAAGGCGGAAGTGTGAAAACACACTCCGAACGTGAGGTACTTTAACGCTTTAATGCCCAGAGTATCTCTCTCTAGACAACCTCCATTTGGCATTTTTTGTTTTTTGGCCATTACTCGAGCTCCGTGCGTCGAACAGAGATTGCAAAACCGCCATTCCATAAAGAAATGACTGGGAAACTAAACATAGTCAGTCGATTAAGGGTCTAGGATGCATTGTTTTTGAGTTATAAGCGCTCAAAGTTAAAAATTTGTAAAAATCTCACCCTAGAGTATCAACACAGCAACGGTGCGCCTGCCATAATTGAATGATAGAAATAAACTACATTATCCGCTGTATCTGATGCAAAAAATTGAATTTTTGGAGTTGCATTCGAGTTTCATATTGTGGCAATAAAAAATTTGCGATGAAAAACTTCAAATCTGCAGATTGCTTAATTAAGCATAGGCTTCTCTGTGTGGTAGCAGGACTAAAAATTGATGGCTCAATGGGAAGACTACTAATCAACTGAATACTAAATTTTTTAGTCCGTGAACTCAAAAATAAGCAATTTAAAGCTAGTATTACTAAAAAAATTCAACTAAACTGAAATCGGTTTTATATTTGCAATTCACCATTCCCTGATTATGGCATACCTAAAGGAGAGTGTCGTGGTTTTCCTATAACGTACTTTTTGTAGTATGTAAAGAAGCAAGAGCACTCGAGGGGCTGTAACTTGAGCTCCGGCCGGGGGGGGGAGGGGAGGGTCGCATTGTGAGCCGCGGCCAGGGGGTGGGATGTACCTTGAGCTGCAATTTTCGTTGTTGAAGAAATTTTAATTGAAAATTGAACATTTCGTAATCTTAAAAAACATTAAATAGGACTAAAAGTTGTAAAAACTAAGCTTAAAATTGCTTTTTCAAAACGGATTAAACGGACTTGACTTTTAGTGTTGCTTTTTAGTACGACTAAACGGATTTAACTATGCACGCTAATGACAAGCGTATAGTCCAGTCACAGTGACAATTTTGGAATGGGGTGAGACTAAGATTAAACCGCTGACTTTTTTAAACATGTTTAGTCCATTTAGCCCAATTTGTCCCTCCTAAATCTTGGACTGAAATAAGTCCAGTCCGTTTAATCCGTTAAAGACAAAAGCTGTATCCCGGAGTCACACAATTTTGGTTTCAGTTCAGAGTTGAGATCAGCCATTTATTCAAGAAGCCAGTCTGACCGTGTCGACTGTCTTTATGCATTCCACAGATAATTCCTATCAAAGCAAATTTTACTGACTGTGCACGTTTTATTAAATACCTACTTTTTATTTCTGAAGCCGAAAAATTATAAAAACTAGATAAGAAATATGCCCTGCGGGACGCTGGCAGCATAACAGGCTTAGGTATTTACAATATCCATTTTTATCATCCATTGTATAAGAACCTAAACTGAAGCTGAACAAGCAGCAATTTTATGCAAAATTTATTGAGTTTTGATCCATGGCCACAGCAGCATTTAGTTATGACCAACAGTAGTAGTTCTCAGAGCAACTGTATCATCGGTAGAAAGGACATCAGCGGGAAGAATTCCCTTCAAAAGAAGTTTAACCAGTCGCTCACATTTTTTCAAGTTTCAGAAAGGTTTTTTCAGTATTTTTGCAAAACTGTTTTTAAATTTCCACTCAAATGAAGTTACATACAATACGTAATAGTATGTAGAAAATAAATTTTGTTTTTTGTTTAAAAAAAAGAAAAACGAATGAAAAAAGGTGTAGAGGATCGAGCCTTGGACTTTTTGTGTGGACTAGGAGAATGCTAAACACTGCACCACAACCCCCAAGTCATGGAGCCCTAATTAGTTATTATTCTTATTCTTATTAAGCCCAAGGGTGGACCCGGGTCGTGGGTACCCGCTAGTACCCGCGGGTTGGGTTTGGTTGGGTAGAATAATTTGAGTCGTTGGTCAACCAGCGAGTACCTACTTCAGGCTGCACGGGTCGCTAAATTTTTTTCCAACCCGCGAAAGCTAAAAAAATACCACGTGAGACTCTGAATTTTGGTGCCGTAATTTGTTCAAAGTGATAATGTGTCATGTGAACAATGTACAATGCATACTGTGCCAATTATATATGGTAAGCCCTCAGCTGAAACAATTAATCATCAGGTAGGTTACATACATTATAAAGAATGCTGGGTCAAAGTGGGTCGCGAGTCGGTTGGGTCGCAGGTTACCCACGAGTGTCAGGCCGCGGGTTGTGTTGGGTTGCGACTCGCGAGTCGAAAATTTTGACCCGCGTCCACCCCTGATTAAGCTATTTTAAAAATTAACGACAAAACTTGATTTGCACTTTTCTCACGTGGCCAACCCTTGATTTGCACTTTTCTCACGTGGCCAACCCGAAACCAAATTGAAACGCAAACCTGTAAGTCCGTCTTACTAATTTGTAGTAAAAGTAAATATAGGTAGTTTGCTATGTGGTACTCAAATAACTATTTACCGATAAAACCGTTATGCCAAAATATGATTAGGCAAGATTTTGTGGTTAGTAAGTTGTTGTCAAACATATTTGAAACTACGGTCAAGGTGCGTTTTACCTAGTTTTGTGACAATTTTTACTGTTTTTTTCTGCTGGTTTTGAATAATTCTGGAAGTAACTTAATTCATTACCTAGTTTTGGATAATTAAAGCGCCAGTCAGTAAAAAAAATTGGTTTAGAGCTTAAAAACCTTGAAAAACGCCTAATTTGGCCATTTCGGCCCTACAGTAAGTTAGCTACCAACAACACAACTGAGCCAGCCAGCTGGTTGCCTAGGCCAGCTCACACATTATAGAAAAATGACACACAAACACGCACACAAATTTGCCACAGCGAATACACGTAAGACGTGTAATTTACGTAGGGCAAAACAAATGTAAAGTCCTGTCGCTACTGAGGTAGCGACAGGAAAAATGACCTGTTGAAAGTCTGCAAAATAAAGCATTTTGATTGAGCAATAGGCCGACTGCTGCACCCTATTATTCCGGACAAAATCGGTTTCGGGGAATTTATTTGAACACTAGCTTTGCGTAGCAGTGCGCATAAGTTACTGCGTGCTGTTTAAATCGTGCTGTACACATATGTTGTGGACCACACATAGGGCGTATTCCTTTACCGGATAAAACGGACTGGAGGTTTAGGAATGGAAAATCGGGTTAAACGGACTAAACGAGTTAAAATAAGTCAGCGGCTTAATTTTAGTCTGACCCTATGCCAAAATTACAACTGGACTAAACGGATTTAACATGCACGTTTAACATTAGCGTGCACAGTTAAGTCCATTTAGTCCGATTAAAAAGTAGCGTGCTAAAAGTTAAGTCCATTTGATCCGGAGGTTTTGGAATGGCATTTTTAAACTGATTTTTTAAACCGTTTAGTCCGATTAAAAATAACCCTTTAATTCGGTAAAGGAATAGGCCCATAGATACTGTTAAAATTTCTAAACGCCCCTCACCCATTTGTATTTTATCTTTATTTGTCCAAGTGTCATGACGTTGTAATGAGCTGATATATTCGTTTTCTCCAATGGTGTTTCTATCAACTAAAACCATTTAGGGTTGTTAATGACATTTTCAAGGCAGTGTAGTTTGTCTAATGAATATACTACTGTCAAGAAAGGGAGGGGGAATTCTACTGAAAGAAAGACAGCATCATCATCCGTATGACCCAGGGTGGATTCGAACCACACATCTCTGGATCTGTAGACCAGCACGTTGCGCTAATGGGCCGACAATGAGCTATCGTAAATCCTTATAAGTCTCAAGGGGCCTATCTTACTTCACAACGCAACCAACTACATATGTAAGCAATGTTAAGGATAGGATAGGATAAGATAGCGTATGTGTGTTGGACATTGGATGTGTGTGTGTTCAAACACAATGGGTGGGATTCACAAAGCGCGTTTAACTTAGACCCAGTCTAAGTCTTAGAATGCGTTTAAACCCAGTCTAGCTAAACGAACTTTTAGACCCAGTCTAAGTCTGCATATGATTAGCGTGTAAATTTTGTTCTATTTTCGTGTTCTAAATTTGATTACGTTCTATTCCTGATTCACGAGCTCAGTCTAAGTTAAACGTTCGTTTAACTTAAACGCCCGCTAGTGTTGAATTTAGACTAGCCTTTTTGCTAGTCTAAGGTTAGTCTAAGTATTTTTTCATTATTTTACCTAAGTATTTTTAACATTTTTAACTTTTATAGTTTTAATTAGTTCTTATTCAACTTATAGGCTAATAATATCGTGTATTATCATGTCTAGTTTACTTTTTAGCTGCTAGTATACGTTCATATGACAGCTAATGTGGATGATCTAGTTTTATAATAGGAAAATTTTGTTTACCATTCAGGTTACTTATTCATTTGTTGCTATTAACAGTTCATAAAGCTCTAAAGTTAGTAAAGTCAACTACCTAATTAACTTAAATTGATAAAATGGATTAAAAAATTACAAAAATTACTGAAGTAATAATTAATAATAATAATAGGCATTGAGATTTAAGCATAATCATACCAAGTATAAACTGTTCTCAGTATCGCTTAATGCTGCTGCTTCATCTTTGTTATTTTAGCTTGCAACAAGATAGCTTAAATTTTAGATATTTTTAAGGGTTGTTGTTGTTGTAATTGTTTCAATTAATGTCAATTTTTAATTGATATAATTGTATGTTAAATAGTAAATTAATTATCTTATTCACCAATTGTTAAATTTTTTTAACTACGTAATTAACTTGAATTTTAAATTGACTTTTATTAAAAAGTAATTTTATTACCTAAATGAATAGCATTGTCGGTACGTATTAAATCAAAATGTTCTGCAATAGAACTGAAAAAAAATCAAATAAAGAATTCTGTTAAACGAGCCCGTTTAACTTAAACAGGCTTTGTGAATGACGTTTAGACTCGGTCTAAACGTTCGTTTAAGGTGGTAGTGTCGCTAAAGCAGTTTTGCTCATAGGCTGCAAAATGAGAACTTTTTGCTTTGAAATTGTACGTTCACTGAGAAACTAGTGAAATGCCAGATGGTGTCAAATAAATACTGCCAGACACTAGACTACCAATATCTACCAATTTTTTTTACCAATCAGCATTTGTGAGCCAGACATCACACAATAGAGATATAAAAGTTCAAAAAATCAAGCCAGATATCAGGTTGGCCAGCTTGTGAAGTACATGTAATGTTTTGACGCACATTTTCTTGCCAAAAATAAGAAAAATGAAAATTTAAGGTTCGTTTTTCTTTTGATTTCAAAATAAGTGTCTAATTTTTTCACAATTTAGCATTTTTGCTGTCAGTACTTTACAGGTTACGCACTGTTTCACAGTTCAAACAGGCATTACTCCACAACCACTCAAGCAATTTGCACTAAAGTTTGTGTGCATAAACTAGGGCATATGTGCTTTTACTTTGTGTAAAGAATCTAACAAAAAGTTTTTTAATTGTGACGAAATTATCGAATGTGAATCGGTTTTCAAAACGTCATTTTTCCGACTTTGCGACTTTGCTGCAAACTGTATGCTGCATCAATTTTGCTGAAACTTGGCAAAAATATTTGCCTTGAGACATATTTTTAGAATATATAAAGAACAACGACCTATCTTTCACTGAAAAAGTTTTATAGTCGCGCAAAGTCGACTGCTTTCGCGACACTACCCCCTTAAGTTAGACAAGGTTTCAATTGAAATAGAACATAAAAATCAGATGACACACACTAATCATATCAATCTTTGTGAATCACGTTTAACTTAGACCAACGTTTTAGACTGCGTTTAAACGCAGTCTAACTTAGACTGCGTTTAAACGCGCTTTTTGAATCCCACACCATGGGTGGAATTCTAGAAGGGTGATTAAGTTAATCAGTGATTATTAACAACGCGCGTTCAGAATGACATCAGGCAAGTCTATTCTCAGCGTGTAGAATTCGTAATGATGAAACGTAATGAAACAACGTTTAGCGACTGATATGTTAGTCACCCGCTAATCACCCTTCTAGAATTCCACCCACATCAACCAATGTTTTTGTAAATCTAAACTTCTGTCTGAAAAAATAAAAAAGAACCAATCAAACCTTACAAATCAAAACATAGTTCCATTCAGTATAATTGAAACGACAAAAAACCAAACAATTATTTAACCGATGGAATAAGCTAACCACGGACGTTTTATACAGTACGCTTTAATTTCAGTTGATAAACTGTAAAGTTTGGTAAATTTACCGAAGTAGCTGAGAGTGAGAGCGGCAAAATTGAACAACAGAGCGATGCTCAGGGCAGCAGAAAACAGGCGCTGTCACTCATTAATGAATAATCAGATCTGTGTACTGTGTAGGCAAATAACTTTTTTGCAATCGAAATCAATTGAGTTACGTGCATTTCGTTGAATGCACGAACTTGCACGAACTCATCAGTGCCATTTATCAAATCGTTGACATGAGTGCACCATCTTGCAATAGTGAAGATAACACTTAGCCAAAAACTAGTCATGTTTTATGCTAAACTCAAGCAATTAGTAACAATGCCACTTCAATTGTACAGCAAAGAGGCCTCAAAAAAACCCATTTACAATACTTTTCAGCATTTTAATGTATGTAGCACATAAAAAATTTTGTGACCATGTCGATTTTCCTATTTGTTCACACAAATTTTGTTTTTTACCTACTAGCTCAGAGCAACCTAAATTGATTTTGACGATCTCGGTATTATCATTTAAAAATGTAGACGTGAAATGTGTTTGATTTTTCATTTCAATTTTTGATTCTGCAAAAAATCAATCTCTTACAATCAGTTGTGCTTGAGCCGCTGCAAAGTGCTTCATCAAAACCTTTCACGTCTGTATTTATATTCTTTCGTTTATTGTGCAAACTTTCTACTCGATCGCATGAACATCAATGATCGCTGTCAAAAACGTTGTAAAGTTTGCTACGCAATAATATGAAGTTTACCCACAAAAATTGTTCTTTTACTTTTTCCAAAATTAGACCTGTATATGCCATTTTATTCAGTTTCAGTTTACAATGAAAGCAAACAGGTCGTCTGCTACATAAGTGGTCGCTGAAATGTTGTCCCATTCCTGCGCCCGTCAAGTTTTTCAACCAATTTAGATACCAATTCCGGCGCTAGTACCATTCCTGCGCTCTGTGGTCCATTCCTGCGCTGGGTGGGCCATTCCTGCGCCAGTTAAATTACAACAGCAATTTTCAAGGGCGAATGAACTACAGTACCGCTCAGAATCACCGACCCCTGATTCCGGAGTCAGACTTCGGAGTCAGAGTCGGAGTCATGATTCCATTGACGTAGGAACTGTCAAAAGTTTTGACCATTAATCAACAATATCAGTTTCACTGGAATCAGTTTGACTCCGGAATCAATGAATCAATTTGATTCCAGCTGACTCCGTTTGTTTTGCTGATGCCTTTGCTAATGTTTTGAATATGTGTATTTCAAATTGTAATGCATATTAAGCTGCACGTAGCTTTACGTATTGGTTTGGTGCAGGGGGCTGGTTGTGTAAAACCTATGAAAAAGAGATTATTAACAGTCACGAATGTTTAATAAGCCATTACTGCGATTTTGGTGGCAGCTCAGAAATATTGAAAAATGTTAAAAAAGATATATTAATATTGCTTATTTATGCATGAATCATAAGGGTCCCCTCTTTAACCCGACACAAAGAAACAAAGTTTGAAAATTCACCTATACTTCTGATTGCACATGCCCAGAAATTTTTGGCTGAAACCAACAGACGGCTTCTGCAATTTCTACCAAAACTACAAAGCTCAAAATATTATCAAGGTTTGGAAGATACATAGTAATTGTTTTAGAGAAATTAATAGGGGATAAACACTAAGCCACAGTTATACCCGGTTAGTGACAGTTTCTAATGCAAGCATAAAACATTCAGATAAACCCTAAATATTTTCATGATTACATAAATATTCATAAATCAACTGAATGATTAATAATTATTAAATTCAACGTAACAAAAATGTATAGTCAATGTTGTGTATATAAAAATAAAGTGTTTTTAAATTATACAAGAAAGATTATAAAATTATACGAATAAATGCAGTGAAGTTTTTTTATTACTTTTATAATCTACGGTAAATGGTTTACATTTATTTTCCCAAAGTAGTGCAGAAGCAGCTTTTTAAATTTCGTTTCGTTATGTCAGGTTAAAGAGGGGACCCTTATGATTCATGCATAAATAAGCAATATTAATATATCTTTTTTAACATTTTTCAATATTTCTGAGCGCCCAGCAAAAACGCACTAATGGCTTATTAAACATTCGTGACTGTTAATAATCTCTTTTTCATAGGTTTTACACAACCAGCCCCCTGCACCAAACCAATACGCAAAGCTACGTGCAGCTTAATATGCATTACAATTTGAAATACACATATTCAAAACATTAGCAAACGCATCAGCAAAACAAACTTAGTCAGATGGAATCAAATTGATTCTTTGATTCCGGAGTCAAACTGATTCCAGTGAAACTGATATTGTTGATTAATGGTCAAAACTTTTGACAGTTCCTACGTCAATGGAATCATGACTCCGACTCTGACTCCGAAGTCTGACTCCGGAATCAGGGGTCGGTGATTCTGAGCGGTACTGTATTGAAAGCAGGTAATAAACTGTAAAGTGAAGGGTGACCTCAAGTGACATAATCGAGTATAAGTGTGAAAACTCAAAACAATAGGACAATCCTCCCAAATACTTAATAGGGGTCGTAGGTCAAAATTTTGTAAAAATACCCCACAATACATCGATAATGATGTAAATATTAGTCATGCCAAAGCTACGTTTTATACGCGACGAAACTCGTTGGGTACGGATTTGACTAATTTTGCTCAGCTAATAGACTTTGAACTTAGTTCTTATTTGGATCGCGTTTAGTAGTTGCTTGGTTAATATTGCAAAGTTAATGTTTAGTAAATAATATTACTTTCATTATGTTAGTAACATTTTGTCCCCTTTAGTATGTCGTAAGTTTAATCAAGTTTAGTAACTAATACGAATTGACTGACATACAACAAATTTACTATTGGCGCAGGTACAGACCAGCTGCTGTTAGTATAAATACTTGCCAGGCGCAGGAATGGGAATGTCTGTTAATTGACGTTTAATCCTAGTCCAATTAAAACCAGCGCAGGAATGGGGTAGCGCATAGGCATGGGCACGTTTACAAAAATCTGTAAACGTTTAAACGCTCGCGTTTACAGATGAGGAAACGCGTTTAAACGTTTAAACGCGTTTTCCGGTGGTAAACGTTTTTTGACCGTTTAAACGTTTAAACGTGAACGCGTTTAAACGTTTAAACGTTTAAAAGCGTTTAAACGTTCAAACGATTAACCGCGTTTAAACGTTTAAACGGTTAAACAAGGTAGCGTTTAAACGCGCTTAAATGTTTAAACGGTTAAACAAGTGTGCGTTTAAACGCGTTTAAACGTTTAAGCGGTTGAACAAGTAAGCTTAAATGTTTAAACGGTTGAACAAGTAAGCGTTTAAACGCGTATAAAACATTTAAGGTGGTAGTGTCACCAAAGCAGTTTTGCTCATAGCTTGGAAAAAGAGAGCTTTTTGCTTTGAAATTATACGTTCACTGAGAAACTAGTAAAATGCTATATGGTGTACTGAGGTAGCGACAAGAAAAAGCATAGACGAGTGTGGGGGCAGGAGGTGTAGGTTTGTGCCACAAAATAAATGATTGAAATATTGCAATACTTTAGCCGCAAAAAAATAAACAACTACATTAACTCCCACAGAAAAATATATACACAGTCATTTCCAAGTCAGTCTTTGGTCAGAACGTCTATTTGGATATGTAATGTCGAGGTATGGTATGGTAACAGGTTTCATTACCTTTGCTACTTCTGTTTCAAAATGAAATATGTTAATTAATTGATGCTTCCAGTCGTCAGCCAATTCTGCCCCATTATCTTTGGCAAGAAGTTGCACCAGTTTTTTCATGAAAAGCAAGTACCCTTTATGACCTTTGGCGAATATGGTGCTGTTTAGATAAAAATCACGGTTAATGATGAAAAGACCAGGTTCCTCAAACTAAAATGCAGATTAAATTATTATGAGAAACTAAAGGTATGCAAAATGTTATTATGTGAGAATGCTTTGGAGTTTGCAGAGTTGAAAGATGATAAAGTCAAAATGGGTGTTGGCTCTGTGTAGGTTAAAATGATATTTCTTGAATATAGGGTGAATATAAAATTTGTTTACTATTGTATATGCAAAATGTCTAATATTTACTCATTATGTATTAATAATTCATCAACGCAGTCACTGTTTATGGCATTATTGTAAATTTCGTCATCTGGTGAATGTAACATCACATGACATAGAATGCTTTTTCTCAATCAGGAATGTCTCGTTTTGGGTCTACATAATGCAAAAGCTGTATTCTGTTTTCTCTTTTCGGCGCTTTTGTTGCTTAAAAATCTGACAATGTGTTGCCACCGTAGGCACAGAATGGCTGGATTCGTGAATTTTCATCGGATTTGATCTTTTTTGCATATATCTAGCTGTTCTTTTGAAACAGTCACATTTTCACTTGAATGAAATCAAATGGTCAAAAAGTGGCAAAAATTTAGCTGACATTTTAAAAATTGTAGAAATTTTCCGGCTGTTCCAAAATCGTGGACCACAAGCCGTCAATGGGTAACTCGCACCCGCCTCGCCAATTGTATCCTGCATATCTAAGTAAATTTTTCACAGTCATATGGACTACAGAATAAGACTAGTATTGAGTCAAAAAATCCAGCTTTCTGTGTAACAATACTTATGTCACATAATTCTATATCGTACAGTACAGTATGAGTTCCGCTTTACACTGTGCATGCTGTTGTCTATCAATACTAATAAATAAAAGTCATAAGGGATGTTGTTCAGTTTTTAAGTTTGGAAAAGGACACCGTCGGGTATAGGGGCTTACCTAAAGGGTTAAGCGCAGTAGGCGCTTGCGCAGTAGGCGCACGGACAACGGAACGCATGCGCAGCAGGCGCTACCTGACGCACTAGGGCTAGTCTGAAACTACCCAAAAGCGTTTAAAAGCATTCCCGAAATCAACTAAATGGGCAATAATTGCTGCCCGTTCTGAGCGCGTGCAGTGCATGCTTTTCGGGCATTTTGGGCGCTCGCGACGGGCATTTTTATTTATATACTTTTGACCAGCACTGTAAAACTATGCGAAAAAATCTCATTTAAAAAATGAATCCTATTTAGAAATCTACGCTTCCAAGTATAGGGGCATCAAATGGTTTTGATTGCAAACTTCTTTGACAACAAACAAAACAAGCCTAGTTGTTGAAACACTCTGATGTTAAGTTTAATCGGTTTAGCACCAGATGTTGGACATACAGCACTTACTAAAGCATACAGTGCATTTTAACCCATTACAAAAAATTGAAAAGTCATCCCCCCCGAAATTTTTTCCTGGGTACGCTCCTGGTGATATATACTGTTTTTATCATGAACTTTTCACACGATAACCTATAGTCTGCAGGTATTCAGTAGCATAAGCCTTTGAGCAACAGGCTAAAGACAAGGGCAATCGAACTGTCAAGTAATGAAACTCAGGGCCGATCAGGGCCGGGCCGGGCCAAAAAAGCCGGCCCTGATCCAATATCTGAACCAAGCTCCCGTTGGTCATCAGCTAACCGGATTTTTGACGTATGCAGTTAACGTATATGTTGAAAAAGCTGCAGAAACTGACGGATGACTAATGAGAGCGTGATTTCGGGGTCAATAAAATTCACTATGCCAAATATAAATGTCCAATGTGTTGAACCTGTGACGCCAATACAATGCTTGCAGTCAATGATGCTATGTCTCTATCAGTAATGGTGACTGCTGCATCCTAGGCAGTTGAATCTTATCGGATCTCACCTATTACATTGTTGGTGTTCACCTGCTATTTTGACTAAGAGGAATGGAAAGCCCTACAAGTTAAGTTACAAAAACAACAAACATACCAACTAACTATGTACAAATAGTGCCCAAATAGCACTATCAGATGCTATAAGCGCTAAGAATTTATCATTAGCACTAACAACGCCTATTATGTGCTATGGTTTGCTATTTGAGCTAAGTTTTATATCGTCGATCAGAAAAAGAAACAAAATGCAAAAATCACACTAAACGTGCTGTTGTTCATCGTGGGGTTGTATGCATAATGAAAGGGAGTCATATTTTTAACACAACGGTAAGTAGCAAAAAATTGGCCCCTGAATAGCGCATATAGCACACCCCTATCCTATCCCACTATCCTGAATTAGTTTTCACTATAGCAAAAACATGACAAAACAAAATTAGATCAGGGTAGCTCAGATGGTAGAGAACTACGCTACTAACCTAGCAACGGGTGGTTTCCCCCCTGCGTCATTTTGCTGTACACGTAGGCCTATCGCGTATATTAAAAAATAGCGCATACAGCACCTTCAACAGCGTTTTTAGCACGAATCGCGCCCCATGCTGGGTAGTCGCCATTTTACAGCAATTTTAAAATTAGCCGTCTGTTTTCCTGACCAACCCAAAAAATTCTTTCATTACTGTACTACTAAAATATCACTAAATGCGTTTAGCTTATTAAGGGGCGGGGGGCTACCTGTATAAGTGAAAATTTTAGGTTCTCCGATTCGCTTCAAATTTGCACACAATGTAGCCCCAGGGAAGGCGCGTCGCAGATGTAACAAACTAGAACCAATGCTTTTGCCAATTTTTTACTAGGGGCGCCCAAAAATTCAATTTTACGTGTAAATCATAGCCGCAAAAAAAGTTTTTTGTGCTCACAAAGCGTTCCTTTACTCGAAATTTTTGTTAATACTGACGAAGCTGATTTTTACATGATTCGATAGCCTAATGTCATATCTCAACCTTCATGACTCATTTTTTTTAAATTTTTGCTCATGGCCTGAGCAGTGACACCAAATGTAAAATCTCTCAAATTTGGCGTACCCAAAAAACGGCCATTTTTTCACATTCCGTCCTCGATTTTAGAATTGAAAATACATATCGAAAATCCGGATCACACGATTTTGCGCATACATGTGAGCTATGTACTACTATGCCAAGTTTCAGCTTGACTGGCTTAATGTGGTTTGTGTTAGAACTGTCCATCTAAGGGCTACTTTTACGCTTTTTTGCGTGCTTTTGCCTACGTAAATACACTGACAAAGGCACCGAACCAAAAGTGCACCTTCAAGCTTAATTGTTCTTATCTGAGGTTGGGGTACCTTGGGGAGTAACATTTGTGAAAATAAGCAAAATTGAAGAACTTTGATTTTTGACCTGGGTAGCCCTCCCCCCTCAAGGTAGCGCTCAGCAATAAAACTCATGTTTGGCGCTCAGCTCATGCAATAAATAACAATACCACTTTAATTGTATATCAAAGAGACATAAAAAAACCTATTTACAATACAGTTCAGCACTTTAATGTGAATGTGTCGAATTTTATGACCATGTCGAATTTCCTATTCACACTAATTTTGTTTTTGACCTAGCTCAGCGAAACTTCAACCGATTTTGATGATCTTGGTATCAATAAAAAGATCTCTCAAAAATCTAGACGTGATTGATCTTCGATTTTTCATTTTAGTTTTTGATTTTGCATAAAATCGATTTTTCAAAAATCAGTTGTGTTTGAGCGACTACAAAAAGTGCTGCGGGCCAAAATTTGAAAATCGAAAAACTTTCACGTCTGCATTTATATTCTTTCTTTCATTGTGCAAATTTTCAACTCAATCGCAAACGGCAGCTGGGACCCAGCTCCAAAAAAAGTAGTCGATTTCGCTACGCAAAATTGTAAGGTTTGCCCACACGTTTCACTTTTTCAAAAATTAGACCTTTCCTAGGACTGCATATTTCCGTTGAAAAAGTTACAAAAAGCCATACTCAATTTTTTAAGAAATTAAATCAAAAATTTGACATTTTCGAAGATTTATCAGCTTTGTAGGTTTTTCATTTTGGATTTGCTATTTTCACGGCTAAATAACTCAGCAAAACTTCAACGTATTCTTAAGTTTAATACATCAATTTAAAGCTAAGAAACAGCATATTTCAATGATATGAGTAATCACTTTATATGGAAAACAAAAATTTTTTTGCTACGGCTACAAAATTGTCCAAAAAATTTAAAAAATTTTTTTATCACAATATGCACATCAAATGAAAGCTATTTTCATTTTGAAAAACTTTCCTTCAAGACATTATGGTCAAAAATGTCGCTGAAAAAAATTAAACGCCAAAGTCGGTTCCCCTGAGCGCCACCTTAAGGGCTCGATCAGATCGACTTTGATTGAATCGTCCTTTACACAGTTAAAGATCGGATCAGCGTTGGAATTTCAGTTTAATTATATTAGGTACATTATGTGTATAATAAAATTCTTTAACCTGCAAAAGAACTCTTGCTGCATTTTTTGGGTCAATGGAAGCTATGACTTTGAAGGGACCTTTATTCCAATCGCCAACTATGTGGTTCATGAAGTCATGAAAATTTGACACTTCTGGGTTCTCAATGCTCCAATTTTTTTTAGCAATTGGTAGACCACCGACTAATTGCATTAAGCTCCACAGCGGTGTGCTTCCTTGCTTTTCATAGGCTGCTGGAATATGAAATTAAAAGAATGAAGTGAATTGAAGTGCGCTTACGGACTATTTAAATTAAAGCAAAACGTAATCAGCCATTTACCATTTATTAATTAAGTACAGATAGGCTCATAGGTGCACATAGCGGCGTATTGTTGTCAACCCCCTCAATATGGTCAGCTCCATTCTCCGCTCCGACAGCGGCCACCCATCCTCATCAACCCAACCGCCTCTGATGTTGTAAATGAGAAATAGGGCCTATGAGACTCGGGGGAAGTGGTGTAGTGGTAGCATGTTTGACTTCAAAGCAGGCGGCCCGGATTCGATTCCCGGCGCCTCAATTTTTTTAATTCTTTCTGAATTGGGGCCTCCTCTTTCTTTCAACACTGATTATAGAAAGTGCAACAAAAAAGTGTTGCACGAATTTCAGGAAACTGTCACCAAAAAAAACCAAAAGCAGAGACCACCTTCTCCTTCAGTTAGAAGAAGTCTCGCACCCAGTCCTTCTCCGATTGCCTCCGTGCATCTCTGGTTGCACTTCAAAAAAAATACCTCAGGCACACAATTCGGTTGTTTTTCCCGTTGTGCCACAGCAAAACAGGTCTTTATTTTGATTTTTTTTTGGCGGATTAACACAGGACTGTGAAAATGCAATAAGCTTGTGCGTTTGTTTGCTGTGCACTTTGGATCAGCTGCGCGTGCGTCACTGCATTGCCAAGCACAAAAGTTACACAGCAATCAGCCATCCCTTTCACTGTACGTTCGTTTAGTTCATGTATTGCAGGTATTCCGCTTGAGTCACATTGCTGTCAATGTTTATATCTGGAAGTCATAACTAGCAAAAGCCCGACTGCTATTTGCAAACACGGTACAACCATGAGTTGCGAAATACAATTACACCAGCCAGAGTTTGTCACACTGTTTTTAAGATGCGATCACAGTAGGCGCATGCGCTAAATGTACTGGCCAACATACCTATAATCATTCATTTCTCAAATATTGTTATTATTACAGCTATACATATATTGTGGCAGAGTTGCAAATGATTAGCTGAACAATGCTCGGCAAACAGCAACAATGAACCATCAGTGTATCAGCTAGTGTCGTGTTTTACCAAAAACTTGTGGATAGCATAAACGTTTATGACTTTTTTAATAAAACTACATTGACAAAGTATCGCTGCACAACAGGCTTTAGCTGACCGCTGATCAGTTTACTTAAAATGTTTGGCTTGATACTTACTGAAAGTTTTGCCGCAGATTGAGCTTGTTATTTTTTATGTAAAAAAGTCAGAATACCTAGTGTGACTTTAAAGTATATTAATAGTTCTTTTCATTTTATGATGAGAATAAACAGTAGAACAACCTGTATCTATGCACTTTTTGTACATTTTCTTTATAGTTTTTTCCGCATTGGAAAGTTTGGTCCGAAAACTGTTAATATCTTGCTCCAAAAGGTCTGAAATATTTCACAAATTATTAGAACTTGAAGAATATAAGTTGACAAAAAACAAAAATTTTTTAATTGCCTCACAAAAACCGTAATAAAGCCAACATTCGCTCATTAATTGTCAAGCAATACACCTAAATCAATGCTTAATGCGTGTTTAATTATCACGAATCATTGTGTTTTTGTTGTTTTTTTTGGAAAAATTAGAGTGTCTTTTGGCAGTAAAAATGTTTGAGTTTATGCACTTAAGGGGGTAGTGTCGCGAAAGCAGTTTTGCTCATAGGTTGTGAAAATAGAACTTTTTGCTTTGAAATAGTACATTCAGTGAGAAGCTAGTTCAACGCTGTATGGTGTCAAATAATTACAGCCAGACATCACAATATCAATGTCGACAAATATCTTGGACCAATCGTCATTAGTAAGCCAGACATCACACAATAGGGACATAAAAATTCGAAAAATCAAGCCAGATATCAGATTGGCCAGCTTGTGAAGTACACATAATGTGTGGACGCACAATTTTTTGCGACAAAAAAATAAAAAAAAAAGTGAAGGTTCGTTTTTCCTTTGATTTGAAAATAAGCGTCTAGATTTTTCGCAATTTATCATTATTGCTGTTACTATTTTACAGTTTACGTACACCTTCACAGTTCAAACTAGTATTACAACACAGCCGCTACAGTAATTTGCACTAAATTCTGTGTGCATGAACTACTACTTAACAGAAAAATCGATAAATGAGACGAAAAAATGGAATGTGAATAGGTTTTCAAAACGTCATTTTTCCGACTTTGCGACATTATTGCAAACTATAAGCTGCAGTAATTTTGCTGAAACTTGGCAAAATAATTTGCCTTTAGATAGATTTTTAAAATATAAGAAAGAACAATTTCTAACATTTTAGTGAACAAGTTTTACAGTCGCGCAAAATCGACTGCTTTCACGACACTACCCCCTTAAACCGACTGAACCACCTGCAAACTGACTTTTTAGTCTTTTCTCTGTTCGATCCTCTATTTCACGAAGAACTGATTGAAAAAGACTGTCAGGAACGACCGTATTGCTAATCCATTTTCCGCAGGCGAAGTTGTAGAAATCATTACAAGGATCTGCTGTCCAGTTGATGTTCCTTAGAAAAAGTTTTGCTATAACAAAAATGTGTTTATAATTATTATATATAATTCAAGACCATCCGACTGAGGGATAAATTATCTCCTCTCGGTTGCCGGTCACCTGCTTAAGGCTGCGTGCAACTCAAACACTGGACAAAGGCCGCCCATGGAGTGGGCCCCGCAAGCTTCATACACCCAGAAAATCAGTTTAATCTTAAAGAGCATGTTTTACATGTACTAGAGATTAAGCTGATAAAAGCAGACATTACACTTTGATCTGAGTTTAGACAGCTCAAGATGCGATGTAGAAAGTGTTGCTGTGAGTGATCCATATAGACTTTTGGTGAAGCATTAGCGCATTGGGTTTCGCAACACATGATGTGTTTAATTAAAAGTTTTGCGAACTCTGTCTGCTATGAATTCTGCATGTAGACGAAGACGAGCGAAAAGCAGACACGCTACAAACGCACACACACAAACACACATTCAGTCTGCAGGACTGGCCACTAGTGTAGTTCTGGTATACCATAACTAAAACTAAAGCTAGTTGTAAAAACTAATTTTCAGCAGCTATACCAAAACTATAACTAAAACTAAACTAAAATCTAACGTTGTGCCAAAACCATAACTAAAACTTAACTAAAATAGAACTCTTACAAAAACTATAACTAAAACTAAACTAACTTGGAGGCTTGTACCATAACTATTACTCAAAACTAAGGGCAACGGAGTTTTGAGCAAACTTGTACCAAAACTCTAGTTTTAGTATAACGCTTACCAAAACTACATAGTTTTGGTAAGCGCTCTACCAAAACTAGTAGTTTTGGTGCAACGCTTACCAAAACTCCTTAGTTTTGGTATGCACTCTACCAAAACTGACAGTTTTTGATAGAACGCTTACAAAAACTTCCAAGTTTTGGTAAACGATAGGAGAATACGTGAATATTTATTAGCGACTTACAAATGTACAGTATGTAGGACCAAAAGTACATAATAGAAAGAGTATAACTCTCTTCATATTATGCCTACAAGCGTATGTACGTCCAATGCGGAGCGCAAAATAGCCCGTTTATATACGGTTTTGACGGGGGGTGCTCCCCCTCAACTGAAGACCCCGTAGTCAACTGAAGGAGGTACACCCCCTGTTCAGCACCTCCTGTTTAGTTGAGTGGGAAGTATTCCTCCTGATTTCAAGACACCGACAAGGACTTTCGGGGATGTGCTGAATTAAGGGGGATTCCTCCCTTCCCCCCCGTCAACTGAAGACGGGGTACTTAACTGAAGGGGGGTGGCGCAAAGTCTTTCTCAATGTCTTGAAATGAGGGGGGGTACCCCCCCTCAATTGAAGACGGTGTAATGACCTGGGGGGGTACCCCTCTCAGTTGAGTACGGGGTATCGAAATGAGAGGGGGTTACGTTACCCCCCCCCTCAGTTCAGTGCCCCGTCTTCAGTTGAGGGGGGGTACCCACCCCTGAAAACCGTAAGCAAACGGGCTTTTTGCGCTCCACTTTGGACGCAAATGTACCTTACCCTACACTATAAACACAGCAACAGTGCGCCTGTCACAGTTAATAGGCAGAAGTAAACTACATTGCCGTGTACATTGCTGTATCTGAGCACAAACACCTGACTGGAAGAGTGACAATCAAATTGCTCATTGATTAATTAAGCAATTGATTAATTAATTAATCAATTTATTAAGTACTAAAAATTGCCGCCTTATACAAAAATCTACATTTCCAAAAAGCCGCTTAAAAATCCGTTCAGTAGAATGAAGTAGTCAGGTTTTATAGCCCCAGATTTGGTGAAGTAGTGAAGTATCTTACGTGATCCACTGGGTATTCTAGAGTTAATCACAATAAAATCAATATGATTATACCATAACTAAAAACCATATATGTAAGTAGCGTGTATAGCGGAAATAGCGGGGGTGGGGGAGTGGGGGGTGGCGTGTTAGCCAGACACTATAATAGCGCAAATAGCGCAAATAGCGGGGGGGAGGGGTGGGTGTGTTTCTGTGCGCTGTGTACGCTTACACGCGACATCTACCGCTATTTTATTGTTCTTTCCTTAGCCTTCACAATAGTGCAAAATTGTTTAAATACAGTTTTAAGCAAATTTAAGTACGTTTTTTTCTAGAGCTCAACCAAGGTACACACTAGGCAAGTGTTTCTACAAAGTTTGAGAGGTCTGGGAGCAGTTTAGCAGATTTTTATGACGCCATTAAACTTGAAATTTTGCGAAATTTGTCTAGTTTTTGAAACGACGTAGCTCAACAGTGTCTCAACCAAAACCTGAAGTTTGCCTTAACATACTCTTTCATACTTAGGGCCTATTCCTAGTGTTTGTGACCGGCCGCGAAAGCCGCCGGCCGGCGGAGAAGTTCGGCCGGTCGGCCGGCAAGTGAAAACTGTTCGTTTAGTCCAGTGGTAGTTTTGGAATGGGGTCAGACTAAAATTGAGCCGCTGACTCATTTTAACTCTTTTAGTCCGTTTAGTCCAATTTGTCATTCCAAAACCTCGGACTAAAATAAGTCCAGTCCGTTTAGCCCGGTAAAGGAATAGGCCCTTACTTTTTCAGACTCCATATTGGCTACTTTTTCCAAAATGTATTAGATAATTGTTCTGCCCTCAATTTGTCAGTTTAGTCATGCTCCACCTACTCAATTTTGATTGGCTTGTCAATCAAACCGCAACAGCCAATCGTAATCATTTGGACAAAGTAGAATTGGAACAAAGTAGAATTGGGACAAAGTAGAAAACAAGCACGTCTTGTGAGTAAAGTTAAACCAATTTTCGATAGACTTCGCTGCGACATGCTTAGGTACGGTGCCGAGGATGTTCTTCGAAAATAAAACGCGGCAACAAAAATTTTAAAGCCAAGAATTTTTGAAATGTCAAGCAGCAACATGTTTTTCGGTGCAATGTTTCTTTCGAAAACTTCATAAAAAAGTCAAAATTTTTGTACAAAAACCGTTCACAAACCGTCAATAATGACCAATTTTAAAAAACGACGTCTAAAATGAAACGTTAAAACCGAATGACGATATTTTCAACGGTTCAATTGCATCCATAGCCGTTCCAAGACCCACTTCGCCAAAAGCTTCTCGATGTAAAAGTGTCAAGGTACATAACGATGTGCTAATTATACAACCTATGAAGATGAACTTGAACATAACATACCAGTAGTTACGTTCGCATAGCCTACTGTTACACAAACACACAAACACACACACACACACGCACACACACACACACGAATAAGCACACACGATGCACTGATGCACGGTTTACTGCGCGCAAACACAGTAGGCTGTAAAATGACGGAAGCTATCTCAAGTTCGGAACGATGTGTATAACATATACCTACACTCGGTACACAATGAGATCCGCACTACACCTTCCATGATTACAATACAATATATGCTGAGATAAGATGAGCACACACGATGAACACACACGCTCACACAAATAACGCATTTTTCGACCTTACGACTTTTACAAGGCAAGGCAACACAGTGATTAGAGATACGTGTGATTAGAACTTTTGTATTATAGTATATACGCGGCGGCTGAGGCCGCCGCGTAAAAACAAGTAAATGCACAGTAACAGCGATACAATAGACATGCTGTGTAGCAGTATAAAAGTCATCAGCAGTAGTGAACGCAGACGCAATTATACAGCAAACACACAGTAAACCATACAGCCGCACACAAAGCGTACTTTGCAGTACAGCACCCTAATTTTTGCAGAATGAACGTTAATACCTGTTACGCTGTGGCGCAACAGGAAAAATGGCCTCACCGTGATTTGAATTCGCGTCACTGGATTCAAACTACAGAGCGTCAATCACTACACAATGAGGCCGCTAAATTATAGACTGTGATAAGTAAATGTTTTAGTATCAGCTAAGGTAAACTTTTTAAAATGTGAGTGAAACGATGTCAACAAATGTATGCACGTACACACGACGGTTTTATTCGTATGCTGAAACTCAATGTATAATCTCAGCTGCTTGGCCGGGTGGCTCAGTTGGTAGACTCTTGTGCAATGTGCATCTACAAAGCATCTGATTACGGAACAGGACGTCTGTTGTTCGATTCCACCCCGAAGCTGCATCTTTGCAGAAGGAATAAGAAAGAATACAGAAACTACTATGCTATCATCAAAAATTTGCTTTGCGTGACATGTGACAGAAAACAAATCTAACAACTTTGGCAACAAATATTAAGGGAGTAATTCAAGAGACAAATGCAGAAACTAGTAGGTAGTAAAGTTGCGATCACTTTTGTTACAATCATTGAAATATGGTGATTCATGTTAAGAAGAAATTCAATTTGATGCTGATCTGAGCTGATACTGTACTGAAATAGTGCCACTAGCTGTGACTAGCTAGCTAACCAGAATTCTAAAACTAGGCATGTAACACAAAAGAAGCTGCTTCTGCGGCAGTTGATTTAATTTTTGGAGTAGTATATAACCGAAAAATAATTTAATTTCACTATGGTCCAGCATTCAACACCAAGCACGAAATAACTTAGTGTTTCAGTACTCATTATATACTAGATTTGTGAAAATTAATACAGCCAATTCTTTAACTTCATCAAACCAATCCTAAACATTTTAGCAATATGGATATGGAAAATATAGAAAATTTTAGCAGCTATGTAAGTACGATTAATTTCAGCAACCAGTACCTAAAGCATTTGCCAACTTGTTATGAAGAAAAAGTAAAGATTTAATCTAGTCAAGTTCAATACCAAATTTGGATCGTGCTGTGTATTGCCATAAGTTTGTTCATGACGGTTGTAGAAATATTCAAGATGGAATGAGAAATCAGCTTACCAGCCCTCTGGCATCCATCGGTGTTGCAGACTTGCCCGTTCGATCTCTGCTTACTGACGCCTGGCGAAATTAGGATCGCCAGACAGGCAAACAGACGTTGAAGGGTAGTTAAATTCATCGCTGATGATTCACTGCTGATAAAATGTTAGGTAGTCATCATTACAGACAAGTTTAATTACAGGCACCATGTCGTACGAGCTGTAATTAGTTATATGACATGAGCATGAGCTGTTACATGAGCTGGAACTGAGACAACTGTAAACTGCAGTTGTGGTGCTCACATTTTTTATTCCGCCCAGAGGCGGAATATTTGTGAAAGGTTCGTAGCACCAAGAGTACACACTTGGTGCTACGAGCCACCAGAGGGCCTATGCTTACCATAGGCCTAATATAAGGCAGTCTTTTTTTTCTGCCAATGGGGGCATAAAAGTAAGAAACTAAGCTGAAATTAAAACAAAATATGTACGATAATAGCTACGACATGTGTTTATATTAAACTTGGCATTAACTTACTATTTTTAGCTACGTAACTATTTTCTGAGGCTGATTTTAATTTTCACGTCAGAGCCCCCCTTGGCTGTCTGGGTCTTGATGAACAGGTGTCGAATAGGCCAGCCAATTGAGTATGTATGCAAATTAGTTTTAAACTTTAGCCAATCAGGAATCCTGCAGTCTACGTACTTGCTAAGTTCGCCAATCAATGTGTAATGGGTGGAGCGTGTCATATTAAGTTATGCAAATTAGTTTCACTGGTGGGGTCAGTCAGTAGTAGTCGCAATTGGGTGCCGTGAGTCGTGCGTGGCAGGCGGCAGAAGAAGAGGCCGCAGCGGAAGGAAAAGCTTGGCAACTATGTAGGGCAGGTTTTGTTGATAACCGGTATAAATCGATGGATTCGAAGTTACATAGAGCCCTTGTGTCTCGCTGTCAACTCAGAAGCTAGCCAATGAGTTTAAACCAACAAGTTGCCCCTAAAAGGGGCAGGGTTCCTCCCCAGAGATGTTCATGATATCAATATATAGTAAAGTATAGGGGAATTATATGGCTTGGCACGGACCACGTTTACGTGAAGTGGACCATGTACACGCGTGTAACTGTGTGTGTACTGTGTACGCGCTAAACTTAGCGTGTACGCGGCCAGTGGTCACTAATCACTATCCGCGTTTACTTAGCGGTTACAGCGTGTACACGTTAAGAAATAGTAAATCGCGAACTGTGGATCGGTTTTTGTAAACGGATAGTCAAAAGGTTACTTTAAACGGATAACCGGTTACACTATCCGTAAGTGCGTCCGTTTTTGCTTTAAGTCTAGGTTTGTGTTGCCTGTAGTCTACGTCCGTCCGCTGTTGCTATGAGTTTAGGTTTGCGTTGCCTGTAGTCTAAGCCCGTCCGCTGTTGCTTTGAGTTTAGGTTTGTGTTGCCTGTAGAGTGTAGTCTGAGTCCGTCCGCTGTTTCTTTGAGTCTAGGTTTGCGCTGCCTGTAGTCTACCTACGTCCGTCCGCTGTTGCTTTGAGTTTAGGTTTGTGTTGCCTGTAGAGTGTAGTCTGAGTCCGTCCGCTGTTTCTTTGAGTCTAGGTTTGCGCTGCCTGTAGTCTACCTACGTCCGTCCGCTGTTGCTTTGAGTTTAGGTTTGTGTTGCCTGTAGAGTGTAGTCTGAGTCCGTCCGCTGTTTCTTTGAGTCTAGGTTTGCGTTGCCTGAAGTCCAAGTTTGTGTTTGTCCGTTGTTGCTTTTCTGAGTCTAGGTTAGCGTTTCCTGTAGTCGAAGTTTCTGTTTGTCCACTGTGGCTTTGAGTTTATGTAGCTAGGTTTGTGTTGCCTGTAGTCTATGTAAGTCCGTCCGCTGTTGCAATGAGTCTAGGTTTGCGTTGGCTGTAACCTAAGTCCGTCCGCTGTTGCTTTGAGTGTAGGTTTGCTTTGGCTGTCATCTAAGTCCGTCCGCTGTTGCTTTAAGTCTAGGTTTGTGTTGCCTGTGGTCTAAGTCTGTCCGTTGTTGGTTTAAATCTAGGTTTGCTTTGGCTGTAATGTAAGTGCGTCTGCTGTAGCTTTGAGTCTATGGTTGTGTTGCCTGTAGTCAAAGTTTCTGTTAGTCCACTCCACTGTTGTTTTGAGTTTATGTAGCTGGGTTTGTGGTGCCTGTGGTCTAAGTCTCCACTGTTGCTTACGTTCCATGCAAGAGACCGCTTGTGATGGGCCAATCCTCGGTTAGCTAGTTTAATCGTTTTGTCTTCTTTGCATAAGAACCGGACTTGACCCAAACTGTTCATTTGAATCTGATCTATAACTTTCCAGAAAATCAAGTAAACACGCAAACACCTTTTAACTTAGGTATTAAATCTCAGGTTGATTCAAGTGCGCTGCGCTGCAGTCATATAATGAGGACAAAGTGTAAAAGTTCGGTCCGGAGGCGGTTTGCTGGTCTCGATCCTCCCCAGGCAGATCTCTAGCACCTAGTTCTAACCATTCAAATGATGTTAAACATACGTATTATTAAGATTAGACGTTGCAAACAAACCGCCGTGGCGCAACCGTTCTGCACGGCAACTAGTGAGCATAGTTTCCAGTTTAATTGTCAATAAAATTGCCAAAGATGTGCGTAGAAACTAACGTTAACAGCGGGCTGATTTCATCTAAGGTGGTAGTTCCTTTTTCGAGGTTTTTGTCATTCCTATGTAAACTTTGCGCCCACAGAACTCAAGCTACAGATGACGCTTGAGCACTAATTTTTGACACAGTAATGTAAAAGTCAAAATCCCCAGGCATGTCAAGTTTTTCTACTTTTCACCTATGGACATTTTTAGAGACCTTATCACAAGGAAATGCTCTAAATTTTCGGTGCTTCTGTTTTTATGCTATTTTCTCAGTAAATTGACTAGTTATTAAAAAAGTGGGGGACATGCTTGGCGATTTCAGATGTGTCAAAAAAACCTTACCAACCTTCAGCGCCAACAAGTTGACGTATGATTCAGAGCTGTGGCGCAACATTTTTGTAAAAATCCTACTATTTTGGAAAAGACCTGTCTTTAGCCGCGTATACTGGAATCAATTTACAAGATGAAGTTTCAAGAATTTGCAAACATTCAGGTAAGATATAGTTCTACTTACTTACTGCAAGAGACCTCTTGTGATGTGAATTTCTAAACGCTGAGCTATAGCTTTCAAGAAAAACACCTAAAACAGCCAAAGATGTGAGTAAACTAATGGCGGGCTGATTTCACTTAGCTCAAGTTTAAAATTCTAACGTTGATTCAAGTCAGCTGCAGTAATATAGTGAAGACAAGGTGTAAAAGATGGTCCGGAGGCGGCCATTACATTCCATCATTTCAAAACCTCCGTGTTAAACAAACTTTGTTCTTTTGCTAGCATATGGCTAAGCACTGAAGTTTGCTAAACCCCACCAAACACACATCACCATCCCGATCACACTTTCAGCCAATGACACACAGTGTGGATAATTTTATGTACATCAGAATCAGGCTGTCAAATACGTGAAGTCCTAGCCCCTGTAGGTACATCCAGACTATCCAGTAGCTACTAGTTAGTTTTACAGATAAAGGATAAAACGCATGGTGCTACCAAGGGGAGCTTGTATGTCAGCAGAACTAGAAATATCTACGCTGTGTTGATTTAATCTCTTGCCCTAAAAAGGGCATTTGGGATACTAAAATGGTGCCGCTGACTGCTGGGCTTGCCCTTCCATACGGGTTTGTGGCGTGACGGTCTGGTGATGTTACTGACTGCCGACTGCTTGCCGGCTACCTGGACTTGCACACTGCTCGATATGTGACAAACTGAACTGTCAGGCCAGGCGTATGCTAATTTGCATATTAGTGGTTCCTGTCTGCCTATTAGCCAATCATAAAGCGGCCAATTTTAAAGGCCCGCCCCTGTCTGGCTTGCTATTGGTTGAAATACAATTCTCATTTGCATATCGACTCGGATTGGACCGTCACATTGCCAAATGTCAAATTATGAATATTACAAAATCTGGAACAGGGGGGGTTTGCACAGACGGAAATAAGAAACCAGTAAAAAGTTTTATTTTGGCAAAGTAATGATGTCATATTTAATTAAATTGTTTTTGTTTTATTTTCAGGTTCTTCAAATCATCATTTGTGATCTTCTTTAAAAGTTTTCAGGTTTATATTAAGTTAAGGTTGAATCGGCACCCCCCATGTGGGAAAAATAGAGCAGGACGTTTGGGGGCTAGAATTACACACAAATCATAGGCCAGCCTGCCGCACAAATTACGTATTTCTGTTATCGGAGCAAAAACCGATAACAAAGGTTCCTTCTCTAGAAGGAACAAAAAGGGCATTCCCAATCCCAACGCCCTTTTTGGGGCAAACGACTGGTTTTAGTATTCTAGAAAATCAAGCTAATACCAAGTTCCTATGTACCGTACCTACTGTCTACTTTATTCAAATTGCTGACAGCTTGAAACAGAAACATCAAGAAAATTCGGGCTTCAGTTTTGGATTCTTAGTTTTTAGTTGAAGCTTTATGCTGTTTTGACACTAACCGTGTTTCTGACTTGGCGAAATAAAGTTAGTTTCGGCTCAAACATGAACTTTACTTTAACAAACATAGCCTTGACATCATTGACCCTATTTTGGCCAATAAACCGGGCTTGTTTTGGCTCAAATAGTGACGCTGTTTTGATAAACAGAGTTAGTTTTGGCTCGAATACCTATTCAATCTGGCCAACAAACGGAGTCAGCTTTCGCTCGAACAGTAACTCTACTAGGGATAACAAACTTGGGATCAGATCCATTATTGGATTTGATTTAACTTTATTTTGTCAACGCAGCGTCATTTCAACGTACGCTCTAAAATTATCCCTGTACGCCGCACCGGGCAAAATTTTGGCCAAGTTTTTCATTTTGTACTGTGATTTTAGATAAATTAATTTAAATCTAATCCGTTAAATTCAATTTTGGATAAGCCCTTAGCTTTGACATCAATAACTCTGCTTTGGCTAACAAACCGAGTTATGTAGTTTAAGCTGAAACAGCAACACTAAAATAATTTAATTTGATCAACAACAAATACCCTCACTTGTTTTGGCTCAAACACTGGCTCTGCTTTGACAAACATATGTAGTTAAACTTGGCTCAATCAGAACCTTACTTTAGACAGTACATTGAGTCAGGGTTAGGTAGTTTTCAAACAGCAACCTTAATTTTGCCGACAACTTACATAGATAAGATAGCTTTCGTTAAACCAGTAACTCTATAAGAATAAATAACAGTAGCCCTGAGCCCTACAGTGGTCAATAAATTAAGATTATATTCGTAGTTAGCTTCAGCTTTGTTAACATTAGCCCGGTTTTGCCAACAGACTTTCGGTGGATTGCAATGCAACCAAATCGGTTAGTTGAAACTAGCTTAAACCAATTTACCCAGTTAATTTCAACTTTTTAAATCGTACAGTACTCTGCAGTAAAACCAATGAACATTAGTGCAGCTGGCACTTAAAACCTAGTTAAAACAAAAGCTGAAGTTTAAGTGTGATTTGCTTAAGATGTACCTAAACCGATTTCCCTCTAGTGCAGCTCCTACTCAGACTTGAATGCATTCGATTTGGTTCAGTACCATTAGCTAGTGGCTCAAACAATGAGCCTACCTTGGCCATTCAGTGAGTTAGTTTTGACAAACAGCAACTTAACTTTGGCCTAGTTACGTAGCTGCGCCCTTTTGCAAATTAATCACACTACCTATGTAATTGTCATTCACCCGAAATTCGTTTTGACCGTAGGATTTGTGACCCCAAGAAATGCTATACATATATAATTTCAGGCCTCTATGGCGGAATTTGCCCCTTTTAGGGGCCTACTTGTTATGTTTTTGTTAATTTTAAATTTTTCTTTAAAGTTTCTGACATTAATCTATTGAGAATCCAAATTTGCTTCGTTTTTGGATAGTCATATTTATCAGAGCACCAAAGTACAGGTTACTGATGTTCAGTAAAGATGGGACCATAATTTCACTTTACTGGTTTTTGTTCAGGTGCCGGTTCCCGGTTCCAAAGTCGGTTTCACTTCTTTATTTCTAATGTACGACCATTTATATAATGTCAAACTTTACTTATGTTTTTTACGCTGTGATGACTTTATAACTGCCAAAATACCAACACTTTTGAGCATATAGTTCATTCAGGGCCCGATTTATCGACGCAAAATGTTCGTCATCAGGATTTTTCGTCATCGAAAATGTTCGTCATCGAAAATGTTCGTCATCGACAATTTTGGATTGATCGAAACATTTTCGATGACGAACATTTGCTTTTTCGATGACGAACATTTGCTTTTTCAACGGCGAATTCGTCATCGAAAAAGCAATTGTTCGTCATCGAAAATGTTCGTCATCGAAAAGTTTGTCATCAAAAATGTTCGTCATCGAAAAAGCAAATGTTTGTCAACAAAAAAGCAAATTAATGTTCGTCATCGAAAATGTTCATCATTTTCAGCGTTCGAAATTAGATCAGTCGCTCTAAGTCTAAACATTCTGAATTAGAACATTTTCATTAAAGTCAAAATTATCTAATAATAACAATAATAATAGCTACTATTGTATAACTCCTTGGCCGATGTACCCTATGCTACAAATGCGCTGTACAAGTTTTTCCGCACGCTCCAGCGTGTGTACAAGTACTTGTACCGCAGGGCACTAGTACGGCACGCGAAATACACAAATCCTCAGAAACCCGGGAATCGAACCAACGCCATAAAAACAAACAAATTATAATTCAAGACATCTTACCTACTGAGCCACCACTGCCCACAATCACTCGACTTAAAGTCGTCTAATCAAGAAAACTGTGCACATGAAGCTAAGCATTGTAATTAATGTATGTATTTATGGCATGAAAATAACAAACAAGGCATTTAGCCTTATAAGCCTTACAATCTGTACATAAGGTACAATAAGGTACATATTGAGGTACAATAAGGTTTTGAATTTAGTGGTTCTGTCTGGTGTCAATAGATAGTGGCAAACTTTCAATGTTTATTATTATTTTGTTTCAACTTTTCAGCAACATTAAACAAAGTTTAAAAACTTTACGTGAATCAATTTGCCGAAAAAGAACTAATTTAATAGTTCAAAATAGCTGAAAAGCTGGTTATGATTTCACAGGGCTCATATACTCGCCCTTGTCCTTGTCCCTATCATTTTGTCTTTGAGCAATTCCAAGATTACGTAGCCAAATAAACCGATTTTTGGCATTAAGATATTAGACGTCAATTCCAGACCGAATACCTACAAAAATTATTTAAAACGCTTCCGTTAATTCTTAACAGCAGCTGATCGAAATTTGCCCTAGTCCTTGTCCCTCTGTGTTCTTAAGGACAAGTATGAACCGATCTTAAAAATTAAGTACGCCTGAACCAAATGTTTGAAACGGCCAGCCAATTAATTCTCTTTGTAGTTATGGTCGCAGTTAACAATTAACAGTTAACAGTTATTAGGGTCGATATACTTAAGTAGCGCATATGGACGAAGCCTGTATAATCCGTGTTTTAAGTCTAACTTTTAAGGCAAACGCGCATAGCTTGAGCCTAAGGTGCGATTCATATTTTTGAGCAGTATGTCCGTTTGTCCGTATACCCGGGAGTTTCGGCTAAGGCTCGATTCATACATTCATACTTACAGCCGTATGTCCGTTCTGCCGACAAAATGACGAAATAATGACGTCACATGCGCTGGCTGATCCACTACACTAGGCTGCTAGTGACGTCATTCTGCAGGCTGAACGGACATACGTACGAAAGTATGAATCGAGCCTAAGTTGAGCTGAAATTAACTTTACCGGGCATATACGGACAAAGTAAAATAGTGCGGTTTCGTATATATAGATGAGCGGACATATGGCTGACGAGCAAACCGGCAGACGGCTGTACAGGCGAAGGTATAAATTGAACAGCCGTTCTGCCGTTCAGTTGGTCCCACTCCCAATGCCCATACGGCAGTACCGTTATTTTAATAATTAATATTAAAAATTGTTATTAAAATACTTTTGATTTCAATTATTTTATTAATATTAATATTAAAAATAAATGAGCTGCGCTATTTATATTAATATTTAATTAAGAAGAAATACAGTTGGCTATTTATATTAATATTCAAATTACTGCCAGTGCCAGCTGCTTACGTACCTAAAAATGCTCGCAGTTGAAATTTTTAACGGAGGTACAGAGCTCCGTTGAAATGTTCGTCATCGAAAAAAATTTTTGATGACGAGCTTTTGTCATTTAGAACATAATAATGTTATAAAAAACCAAAGCTCGTCTTCGAAAAATTTCTCGATGACGAACATTTTCGATGACGAACTTTCGATGACAAAAATTTGTCTTTTGCTAAATCACTGTTGAAAAAACTAATGTTCATCATCGAAAATGTTTCGATCATTCCAAAATTATTGATGACGAACATATTCGATGACGAACATTTAACTTTACAATAACGAACATGTATTTTCGATGACGAATATTTGGTTTTTCGATGACGAACATTTTTGATGGCAAACATTTTCGATGACCAACATTTTCGATGACGAACTTTTGATGACGAACATTTTCGATGACGAACATTTTATTTCGATAAATCGGGCCCAGAGGATGATTGATTGATGTAATCGCTTTTATACTGTTTTTCACCGTCTAAGTTAATGTCGGATATCTAATCTCTGAAGACGCTGTTTACCCTGAGTCTTATTAACGTCAGCTGAAGCTACATCCATATACCCATAGTTAGCCCTTTGAATGTGCTAACTGCGCTTTTCTACTTATACCTTCTCTCCTTTCCTTTCCCTGTTTAAAAATTTTCTGTGATTATCACAAGATAAATAAATGGCTGCTATTTTTAAGGCGCTATACAGCACTCTTTGTTGCAATAATTTATGTACAATTTGATAAAACCGCCGTTTTTTCAAGCAAAAGCCTCTGTGTTATTCAGCAAAAAATAGCGTAACCTTCACTGCACTGACAGGCACGTTGACCTGACTATATCTTGATTCCAATTCTACATTGCTGAATGTCGTTATTTACTATAGCCTACTCGATTTTTCATGGTCAGTTTACTCAGCTTATCGCAGATGCCGTCGCGCACTCACTTGCATTTTAAACAAAAGTTCACATTACAAAATATGAAAATGAAATTGAGTGAAACTGTAGTTTTGAATAGATAGAGTGTGTCGTATGCGTCAAACTAAAAGGTACAAAGGTGTAGAATCGTTTTAGCTTAAAAAGTCGTTTAGGTATATTAAGAAAGCGTAGGTAATTTTTTTATTTTTTTGGCCATACCGTTTGCTAGGTTCCATTAAGGGTAACAACTGTGAAATGACTGTTCACAGCGGCTACTTTGATTTTATAATATCTTGAAGATTTGCTTGCTTGTTTTGGAATGCTTCATTTTAGTTGTTTTTTAAGCTTTCATTTTATGTGAATATTGCAAAATTTTGTCAAATATTTTTGATGCAATATAAAAACAATATTGATTAGTATTAAATTAAATCTTAAAACATTGCCGAATTCCACAGTCGGGCCTGGTACCTGCATATCTTCAATCTAAGGGTCGCATACTTCCGTGTACGTCTGTATAGACATACCGGCACAGGTGCGATCCATACTTTTGATCCGTATCTGCTTTTAGGTTTGGACGAACGGACATACGGCTCTAGGGCAAATGGGCGTACGTCTGAACGCACATACGTAAGTATGAATCTAACAGCCGTTCTGCGTTCAGTTTGTCCCGACGCCCGTTAATTCGTTTGCCTGTATGTCCCAGTGTCCGTACAGAATTAGAAATGGAGCCTAACGGTCTGTCTGTCAACTGAACTACATAGCATTTTTTAACTTCTGCGTTAAAGTCAGTCTCAGTGACGATTGATGATTGATAATACATCCGTGAGATAACATTTTGATAAAGTTTTATGTGTCAGGCTGATTTACATAGACAATCACCTCGTCAAATCGATTTTGTGGAAGTCTCGTGTCTCATTGTCTGCCATGTTAGGATGGCAAACAAAATTTTCTAAACAGTCACTATAAAATCAATCAATCCGTTTGATTCCGTTTATGTTCCAATCACTGAGGGTTCGATTCCGTTTCCGTTTTTTTGAAGATTAAGGCTCGACTCATACGTACATCCGTATGTCCGTTCTGCCGGTAAAATGATGAAATAGTGACGTCACCGGCGCTGGCTGATCCACTGCTCTAGGCTGCTAGTGACGTCATTCCGAAGGTTGAACGGACATACGGCTGTAAGTATGAATCGACCCTTAGTTTAATCAGTGAAAGTGGAACGACACTACAGGCTACTGCAACAGATTGACCTATGTACCGGCCTTTTAGTGTACTGTTGGCACATTTCACTGCGAGTCACACAGTAAGACAGTGTTGAAGTGTGAATGTTCTTCGTGGAAAAAAACACATTATCGTCGTTGAAAACGCACATGTTCGTCAAACGAATTTTTTTTCGATGATGTGCTTTCGTCTTTTAGCACATTAATATGTTCTATATGACTTACGCTCATCATCTAAAATTTATTTCAACAGCCTACATTTGCTTTTTCAGCGACGAACATTTAACGACAAACATTTGTTTATCAACATTAAACTTTTTTGATGACGAACATTTCGTTTCGATAAATCGTCCCATATAAATGGACTTGACATGAAACAAAACAGAGTATATGCTCCAAACAAAAGCTGAAACGTGAAGTAAACTTACCAGTTCTTAAGTTTTAAAATGTTGTAAAAAATTACACTTCATTTATTGAGACACTTTCAATTTTACTGGATTTTAACCGAAAAAATAAAAGAAAGTTCCCACACCTCATATGTTTATAAAACACGCATTTTTAACAATTTAAAAATTCATGAAAATAGTTAATTGTATTTTTCCATTTTTTTGGATCTCGGGACTTCTCATTGGCTGAGATGCACTATGCATGCAGAAAACCTACTTTAAGTTTTTGAAAAAACTTAAAGTAGTACTTTCACAAAAAAATGAAATATTTTTGTTAATCTAACATA
Organism: Trissonchulus sp. WLG1_4; assembly: GCA_030248245.1. Taxonomy (NCBI): domain Eukaryota; kingdom Metazoa; phylum Nematoda; class Enoplea; order Enoplida; family Ironidae; genus Trissonchulus; species Trissonchulus sp. WLG1_4. The sequence goes on along the minus strand of JASANF010018980.1, from coordinate 40,042 downwards.
AAGTTTTGAAAATTTTGTATTGTTGAAGTCGTAACTCGTAACTGAGTTCTGAGATCAAGAAGAGTCCATTGATTCCAAACATTATAAAAATTTGTTCAATTTACATCCCGATTTGGAGGAATTGCTTGAATTGCAAAAATTTTCAAAACTTAAATTTTGGTTCAGGTTCGATTCATACTTTCTTCCGTATGTCCGTTCAGCCGGCAGAATGACGTCACTAACATCCTAGTGCAGTGAATCAGCCAGCGCGTGTTACATCATTACTTCGTCAGTTTGTCGGCTGAACTGACATACGGAGTACGGACGAAAGTATGAATCGAGCCTACTTGTTGTACCAAAACGCCAGTTTTGGTAGAGCGCTAATCGAAGTTTGAAAGTTATGGTAAGCCTTGTCCCAAAACTGCTAGTCTTGGTGGTGTTTATCAAAAATAAAAAGTTTTTATTGTAAGCGTTATGTTGAAACCAGAGTTTTACTACACATTTGCTTAAAACTCCGAAGACATTAGTGTATGATGCAAGCATAATAAGTTGAGTTTCAGTTGTTTTGGTTGAAAATATTCAGTTTTAGGTTTTGGTTACCATACGACGGAGGATTTCAGTTTAGATTTAGTTGTAGTTTTAGTATAACTGCTGTAAATTACTTTTTGTAACTAGTTTTGGCTTTAGTTGTGTATACCAAAAACATTACTACGAGTGATCTCGTTTAAACACACTTCAGTAAGTTGATGACGCATAAATTCAAGAAAAACAAACATCAAGGCTTCCTACGTTATTTCAAAATTCATATTATTTTTGTATCGAAATACCCTTTAATATGAATATAATAAGTACAAGTACATATAAAATTACACAAGTTTCATACAAGCATATGCGTTCAAAGATATAGCTGCATTATCTCACTTTTTGTTTAATAATACAGGAAGACTATGTAAGTTACATTTGTCCATTATGTTCGACAATAATGTTCCATCATATGAAACGTGCAAAAAAACCACAAAAACTTGTAACGGATCCAAAGTTTTTTCTGTTCATAGTTCCATCATTAATGTTCTATTATAATGAAAATTGTCAAAGCCAAGACAAAAAACATGAGGTTTTTCATACATTTATAAACATATGTTCGATGATCAGTTATCTGTGTATAGAATAGGCTTCAAAGCATTTCAAAATTTGATGTCAATCAAGTCAAGTTTGAATTTCACTGCTGTGGAGTGTGGATAATAAACTACTGTCGAATACTGAAGGCTGACAATTCCTTTGTTCGTATACAAATTCATTTGGTTTGCTATTCTATGTGATTTCAACATCTAAAAGTAGGCTATTGTCTACTAAACCCGTAGCAAACATTGACAGTATCATTTGCAGGAAAAAAAATGCACATTACAATGCTTGAATAAATGCCGCAGACAACACTCAATAAATACGTCTAACACAATAAACATTACATCAGTAAATAAGCCCATTAAAATCATTTGTAGACATAAAATACATAAGACAACATTTACACTAAAAGTGTCAATGAGTAAGTTAATCTGAGTTATAGCTGTACATATGTAGATATATTATTAAATAGTTCGTTATCTAATAGAAACCATGTTTTGTTTACCACAAAGAACATTTAGAACTATCGCTTTTTTTGGGATTGTACACTGAATTGATCGGACACCTAAAGACTTTGCTGAATTCGTCAAAGTTGCTTAACGTGCCGAGAACTCTGAAACAATTATCCACATTTGGATTCACAGCAAGTATAAAGCCCGTTTCACACTTTGTGCTTTAGTGCTTTTGTGCTTTGTGCTCTCGGAGTTATGATTTCTCGGTTCATAATGAATGCTTTTGCGCTTCCGTGCTTCGTGCTTTTGACATGACCTTTCTCGGTTCATAATTCCTGCTTTTGTGCTTTAGAACTGCAGTGCTTTTGACTCAGTGCTTTCTCGGTTTATGCTTAATGTTTTAGTGCTTTGATGCTTTGCGCTTCTGAAAATGTACTTTTCCGGCACATACTTTTTCCTTTGTGATTTTGCCAATGCTGTAGTGCTTTTTTAAGTGCACTTGAATGTTTGGCACTGTCAAACATTTTTGACGGTGCTTTAATTAGTGCTTAGCCAGCCAGCGTGAGGTCAGTATTGTCTTCAAAGTTTAAGTTTTCAAACGGGTAAATAGTTTGGTGGCGTGTTGTATTATTACGAGCCAAAGCAAAGGCATGAAAACTGCATAAACAAGCCGCAAATAAAGAACGTAAACTTTATTCAAAAAATAAAACATTTAAAATTGTATTGTACCTTATTTAAATAAAAATAAACAAAATTTTCAATTTTGAAAATCTACATCTAAAAGCTGAATAACAAGAACGTGATTAAATGATAAATAATTACACCTGGGCAAATGTGCAGCAAAATACATACGGAAGTTCATTAAAAGAAAACTACACAAAACAACAAAAGTATAAACAGTATATTATCCAATAGTGTTGCTCTCGTGGTTTAGGCAGTGGTTTTGTGGACAACTGAACAAAGCACAAAGTGAGAAGCTCAGTTCAAACCATCGAATGCAGTTTTTCGAGCACCAAAGCACTGACGTAAAGCACAAAGCACTCGAAGCCCAAAGCATAGTGCTTTTTAATTTGACAAAAAGACAATTTGTCAAGCACAACGCGAAAGCATTAAAGCACTATGAACCGGGCTTAAAAAGTATGTAGTTTATTAGCAAGTTATCCACTAAGTTTTCCACAAGTCTGCAAAGTAAGACACTTAAGCCTTTTATATAGTCAAAGAAATGACAGCCTAACGTTTGTCGAGTATCTCAAAGAGTTAGAGCCCTTGCATTCTGATCCAGCGATGAATAGTTCGCATTTTCTCTGGTCTCTTTTAATGCTGTTTTTCTAATGAGAACACCCCTTCTCTTGATTGACAAACAACGTGATGTACACAAAGGGAAATGTTAAAATGGTGAAAGTTTATGATGATGTTTATAAGGATACCTTTATGTTGATGACACTGAGGGTACATAATCGGATCCCATTCATAATTATTGCGTAATTATTACATAATAAACATTATTTACTTTTGATAGTAGAGAAAGGGAGACCCGCATTGGAGTACTTACTGCAGATTATTTATAAAATGCTGAAATCTAGGAAATTTACTCAGTGCTTGCACCCCAAAGCCACAAAACACTGTGGCCGAAAAAAATGTAGCTTATGAATTAAAAGTTACCTGATAGACTCAGGGGCATGATCGTCCATAAGAAGTTGAGTCCGCAAGTTTTGGACCCTTCTCTTTGAGCACCAAAACTGAAATAATATGTAATAAGTAAGTCAATGAAAACTTCTGGACAGAAACTCGCTAGTTGCGTTCGCAATGCAGTTTAGTTATTTTTTGTGTCGCTACCACAGTAGCAACAGGACCTTACATTTGATTTACACGTATTACGTGTATTCAGTGCGACAATCTATAATCTATAGTGTGTGTTAATGTGTAATTTAGTGCTGTGCGTGATCGTATAATGTGTGCGAGCTGGCCTGGGCGGCCAACCATCCAGCCTCTTTTGTTGATGCTAGCAATTTTAGGTTACTGTAGCGCCAAACAAGATAATTGTATTTTGATTTTTAAAGGAAAACCAAATAAAAATTGTTCTGACCAACACTTACTTCTCACCGACACTGTTTATAAAAATGTTAATTAAATTAATTCAAGTGCTGTTAAAAAAGAAGAAACTAAAGCTACTTCCACCATCTTTTTTGAAATGAAATGCTAAAATTTTTTATATAGGCCTCTATTTCAACGAACTTGCTTGTTCATTCTATTTATTAATGTTGTGTTGTGACATGACAAAAAAATACTGGTGCCTTCGTTACCATAAGTTTCAAAAAATTTGTCCAAGAAACCCAAAATGTTGGCTCAGACCAACAACAAACAAACAACAAAACAGGACAAACTTTGATGTGGGTTAGGCTATCTTTTTACTTTTTAAAGTCGAGGTTGTAAGTTCCCTACGATAATCGTGCTAAATGCTGCATGTGTGACAATGTGCTAATGTTGATAAATTCAAGGCAATGAAAAAACTCCAGTAATGCTGAAAATAATAAAATGAACCTGCAAAATTTGTGGGCGTGGCAAATTTTTTAGCATGTTCACTTTTATACTTTTATGAGACTCGGAATTTTTTTTGCAACTTAATTTATTACTTAAAGTGAATCTCAAAGGCAAAGAAAGAACAATAAATTAGCAATAACTGTTAATAATGTTTTTGATTGTCAACAAATTTTACTGCTGTCGGATAATTAGAGGCATACATTTATTTATAGATTGTTTTCCAGTAATAACAAAAACATTCCGGGTGTTTAAAATAAATTGGTAGGTAACGACAAGTGTATTTTCATTGAAGCTGTTTTCAAGTGATTCTGCTGAATATGATTTGCGCATAAAACTACTACTACTGGTTCAGACCATACGAGACCAAACAAGATCACGGCCATAAATAAGAACTCCAAAATTTTGCATAAAATTACTGCTTGTTTCTTATACAATTTTTTCAGAATACAATTAGCAATAGATAAATTAATCAATGGCTTGAATGCGTTTAAAAAACGCCAAACGTGAAATTAAATCTGATTACCATTGCATAACTTGTAAAGAACATTTTGTCCTCTGTAAAGTTCGCTGGTAAACCCGGCAAACGTTGCTGCACATTCTTTTCTAGTGCCTTATACTTTTGGAATGCCTAAAATCAGAAGCAATTTTTCGTTGTGTAGTATACTGAAAGACATACGCATTTGCATTTAATTATACAGTGAATAATACAGAATAAGCATGTAGTATACGGTTGTGTCTACCTAACAATATTTTTTACAGTCTGTGTAAGAACAATTCATAGTAAACTTAAGTAGTAAAGAACAACCTACAGACCCCTTTAATACGCGTAACATACGTGATAAGAGAATGATATAATAACTAAAATATCACTGTGAACTTATTAAAAACATACAAATACATCAGAGACTGCTTTATGGCGCATATTTTGTCTGTTTTGGTGAATCTAATAAATAAATGCAGAAAAGACTAACTCAGTAGCTAGTCTGCCGGAACGATGTTTCGCTAGAAACAACTCTTCTACGCCTTAATTTTTTTTAAATTTCTTGAGATGAGTTTAAATTAGACATGTCTTGATTTGAGGGGGGACCCCACTGTTATCAAGACATGTCTTAATTCAAGGGAAGGGTGGACCCTCATTTCAGCACACTGGCAGCTCAAAATATGTGGTGAAGTGGTAGTGTGCTGAAACGAATGAGGTACCCCTCCGCAATCAAGACACGTCCCAGATTTGAGGAAAGATCTTCATCTGAAATCAAGACATAAAACCAAGGCGTAAAATTGTTATTTCGGCCGAGCATCATTCGCGCCGATTAGCTAGAATAAAAAAGAGTATCATACTTTTCCCTATTGCGCACTTTTGCTACTACCTATGTCATAGTAACTTCTTTGCAAAATTAATTTCATAACTACAGCTAAGCCTTTATTTCAGTTGCAAGAAAATTTTAAAATAAAGAAAGAATTTTGAAAAAAAATGAAATCAAGGAAATGAAAGAAATGAAAAAATAATTAATAAATGAAAGAAATAAAATGATAAATGAAGGAAATGAAAGAAAAAATATTGAAATAAATAAAAATTTAATACGTAATAAAGAGAAATGGCGCATGGCGCAGAACTACCGTTATTTTAATAATTAATATTAATATTAAAAGTCAGTATTTAAAATACTTTAAATATTAATAATTTTATTAATATTAAATTAAAAATAATTTGAGAATTTTATTTATATTAATATTAAATTAAAAATATTTCAAGAATTGTATTTATATTAATATTAAATTAAAAATAAATTGAGAATTTTATTTATATTAATATTAAATTAAAAATATTTTAGCAATTGTATTTATATTAATATTAAATTAAAAATAAAATGGCCGTATTAATATTAAAAAGCACTTTATTTTTAATATTCTTTTTAATACGGCTGGGCATATACAAGACAAGTATATGCCTGTGCAGAAACTGACACGCTGCATTTATATTAATATTAAAAATGCATTTTTATACATTTTTAATATTATTTGAAATACAGCGTAGCTCATGTGTTCGCTTTTCAACCAGAAATTTGTCCGTGAAGTCACATTGGCATGACTATTATTTTTGTGTTAAGGGGTCCCTTGCCGTATTAACCCGCCGTCTTCTGAAGTGCCAGTTGACACATCACGTGATATACACCCAATCGGCGACTACAGTAGTTGACAACTGACATATTTATTCTTGTCAACTGAATTTTCAGGAAGTGGTGATCTTTGTGTTTAGCGGCCAAATTTTGGACCTACTGCAGTTCTGCAACTCTTTGGCTTAGTGTTCTTTGCTTTTGTTTTGCCTGAAAGGATATGCATGTGCATAGTGCACATATATAGTTGTATTGTGCACTATGTATTTGCTTAATACAGTGTATAGTGTATCGTTTCAGCTGTTTTATTTGGTACAAAATGACATTTTTAGCAAATGTACAGTGTTTTAATGTCAAAAAAATTTCAAAAAATTTGCAGATTTGCTAGCTTCAGGACCCATGCCAGCCCATGGAATTTGAAATTTTCGGTGTTTTGAGCTCAAAGCTGCTCATGAGCTCCTATTACAGTTCGATGCTGGTGTGGTCCCAAATTAGCTAAAAAATGCTAATATGTATGTGTAGTTTTTTTTGCGTTAAAATCGCAATTAAGTGCACTTTAACAAGTTTCAAAAAAATCGAAAAGTCATTCCTACCCCGAAATTTTTTTCTGGGTACGCCACTGCTTATAACATGTACTGCATTTGAAACACATGTACTTTAAACAACCCTAATTTTAATATTTTCTCCTTCTCTTGATGAATTAATGACTCATGCTTTGAGGTTGAAACGTAAAGGTGAAGCGAGTGTCTAGAGAACGTTATAGCGTCACTGAAGTATATTGTTTATGACATGGGTGCACACTATTGCATTTGCTTGCAATGTCTGTGTTTTTAGCACTAGCTATAACCAATAAATTTTGGAAATATTAATAATAAAATTAATATTAATATTAAAAATCGAAAATTTTCGTATTTATATTAATATTAAATTAAAAATAAATTCCGAAGTTTATTTATATTAATATTAAATTAAAAATATTTCAGGAATCACATTTATATTAATATTAAATTAAAAATAAATTGCCAACTTTATTTATATTAATATTAAATTAAAAATATTTTACGACCTGTATTTATATTAATATTAATATTAAAAATAAATTTCATTATTAAAATAACGGTACGCAGAACATGGCTGACATTCTGACAAGCTGAGAAATGATTGCCGAAATGTCGAAAGGTCAGTGGAAGTCATACGACGCTCTCAAGAAATGAAAGAAACGAAATTAAATTCACAAGAAATGAAAGAAAAAAACAAACAAAAGAAATTAAAGCACTTTTTAAAGAAATGAAAGAAAATGCAACTGAAATAAAAGCTTAGCTGTATATAACATTGTTTGAAAGAATTCCATTTTAATTACTGGTAGAAAGTATTTATTTTTTAAAATATTATTGACAGTTGTGTCAGCGTTGGAAGCATCCAGCTTCATGTCAGTACATAACACAACATAAACTGAAACTCAACGAATCATGAAGTTTTTTGTGTAGTTTATCAAAATTATAGTTTCTTTACCTAATAGATCTGTCTGACATATAAAAAACAATAGTTACGAAACTAATTAATGTTTCAAAATGTATAGTTCCAATGTAAAATAACTCCAATATAAACGACAATAGTTATTGAAACAGCAGCTTTATGATAACAAACCTTGAATGCCATTTTTATTCCACCATTATCGGCTATATTTTCTCCTTGTGTTAAACGACCATCCACATACATGTTGAGCTCTTTTACTTTGTATTTGTCGTACTGTTTGATGAAACAATTCGCCTTTTTAACAAAGTTTGCCAAAGATTCTTCCGACCACCAGTTTCGCATATTTCCATCAGCATCAAAACGGCGTCCTAAATAATTAGAAGTGTAAAAGATATATGTGTGAAAAAGACAGAACGAACTTGTGGTGCGAGACTCGGTTAATACCTTTTTTGTGTAATGCGAGAACTACTGCTTCGGACACGGACACTTTTTTAGATTCACACTGCTTTGAATACTAATACACATTAATACCTTTTTAATAGATTAGAAGACATATAAACATATAATCATCTGATGTTTAGATTAAATACTCTCGGGTGTAACTATAATTAAACTACATACAACTAAAAAGTTATGACGTTATCATTAGATTTATGATGTCATATGTCAACTCCATTGTTTAATGCTGTACATGTACAGGGTTTTCGCCGAATCCGATGGTCAAGTTACACCTCTATATTGACATTTACAGCCTTTTGACACCTGCGGCAAGTTGTATTTAAGTTTGTTTATTAAAGTTTGCAGACTTCCTCTGTTTCAAACGGCTGCTTGGAGTTTGCAAACTTCCAAAATTTACTCACTACTTCATTGAAAATTTGCAAACGTACACCAGGTAAGTTTGTAATGTTTACAATACGTTGGTATTGAAAAAGTCGCATTAAGCAGATTTTATCCTAGTACTAGTTTGGCGCTATCGCGCCAAACCTGACTAGGGCCTAAAATTACAAAAATGGGCATGTTCTAAATTAGAAATTTGCAATTTCAAAATGTTGAGGGCCCATTTGGGCACCTTGTAGGATCCGTTTGGGCACTAGTATCCAACTGCTCACGGTCCCATTTGGGACAACCTTCTTTGGCTGCTAATGTGCAACGCATCTACTTTGCTGCAAAGCTGGGCAATGGCGAGTGTCATATGCTTTCATTGTTATTCTCGGTATACCGTATTAGCATTATCATTAGCAAAATTACTTATGTAGTCTGACCTTTAGTATCAAGTCCATGAGTAATTTCGTGCCCAATTACGGAACCAAGTGCACCAAAATTGACAGCACTGAAATTTTTATTGCCAATGTATCAATATTTCATGTTATACCTGTATTGAAAAACAGTTCAATAATTAACGTCAATAACGCAGTGAACGCTGTTGAATTCACAGTGTGCAATAGAATTCAGTTATTGCACTGCTGTAGGACTGCATCTTAGTTATTGACTTATCGACTATATATGTACTTCAAAACAGATATAATTTAAGTACGTTACGTTATCATGTCCACTCAGCAGCCGTACGCACTGGCACGTGAACCCCGCGTGCATAAACCCGCACTCTTTAATGCACTTGAGACTTCACGCAACAGTACGCATAAATTACTGTGTGCGTGCAGCATCGTGCTATAACCCCCCACTTATATCATACCAGTCTTGTGCAATCATACCAAACAGTGCAATAACTAACGTCAATAACTAAACGTACACTGCTAGATTCACAGCGTGCATTTAAGTTATTGATTTATCGCGCTGTGTTTTTCAAAACAGGCATATTATAAGAACGTTATAATACTTTGTAGTGTGCATTCAGCAACTACTCGCACTGACACGTGAAGCCCGCGTGCATAACTCGTGCGCTGCGCGCACTCGTTCATGCACTTGGCGCTTCACGTAACAGTGCGTATAAATCGCTGAGTGCACTCTACATCGTGCTATAACGTACACTTATGTCACAAAAGGTTAAATATTTAAATTTAATGAATTGACTGGAGTTTTGATTCTCGTGTGATAACCTTTAGGTATTGAAATCATACTCAACAGCTTTGTGAAGTAAGATAGGCCCCTTGGAGTTATTAAAGAAATAAAAACAGCTCATCATCGGCCTAGTAGCTAAACGGTAGGGCGCTAGTCTGCAGTTCTGGATATCGGTCGTTCAAATCCCCCGTCCTTCTGATTATGATGATGCTGTTTTTTTGGTAAGAATCCATCCTCCCTTCATTGCTTCATTGACAGCCTTAATTAACTTAGATGCAGAATTAACCACATATATGTGACCGAGTTAGACTGAGTTTAAGCAATCAATTTTTTCTTTAATCATTGATATATAAATAAAACCTTGGAAAATCAGGATCAAATACCGGATCTTGCAGAAATGCAGCTGGAAGAACTAAATTGAAAACAGTAAATAAGCAAAAAATACGTCAAGTTAAGAAACAAAATAATACTTTATGGGAATTCAGTAAATATTGTAGAACAATTCATTAAGGCTTACATAATAGTAATAATGATCAAATATTGCAGAAACATAATCAAGACAAACAGTAATTTACAGTACATAATGTGAAAACTAATCAAACGACAAAAATAATTAAAATTAATTATACTAAAGTCTGTCGAAAAACTGCATGAGACAAAAAATCACACGATTTCATTATAAAAACAACTAATTATTGGCATCTAAAGTACAGCGAGTAGTCGCAAAAATCTCGCCACATGTTTCATTTCAGAGTTCTGCAATTTTTGGTCGGACTTTAGTGTTGTAAATGAGTTAGGGCCTATGAGACTCGGGGGCTGTGGTGTAGTGGTTATGTAGCTTAATTCTTTCATTCTTTCAAAAAGGGATCTCATCTTTCTTTCAACATTAGAATGCCTGTTGAAATCTATACCATTTTATTAGTATTAGTATTTTTTTGCAGAAATGAATAGTTGTGCTTACTTATTGCATTTGCCGTATGTTCGTAGTATGCATTTATATTCGCAGCTCCTTGAGTGAACCTAAGCAGTAAACATAAAAGTATTTTATAAATGTTACGTTAGTTGTAAATGTACATACAGCTACGCTTTTTTTCAGTAGACACTAAAATGAACGAAAACGAAACGAAAACGAAAAAGAAAACGAAAACGAAAGTGAATTGAAGCGAAGCCAACTTTTTCGGCTTGCGCAACAAAGTTTTGAAAAATTTGACGAGCAGTAGACAAATGAAGGCAGCTGCATGCTGCTTGTTTGTTCAAATATTTACATGGCGGGGGTGTCACTTTTATATAGACTTTAGTTAGTTGTTATTTAGCTATATATATGTATTTATGTTTTGCAAACTTAACCGTACATTGAAATAAAATAAAAGTAATAAATTTGCACGAATTGATACTTAAACAATACAATACTGACACTCTGACAGGAACTTTGCACTATAAGATTTATATTAGTACAAAAAGTAAGAGTTAAAAATTTAACCTGAAAATTTAAAAATTGACGTAATTTATAAAATCTGTAAAGTCGACTTAGCAGACAAAAATTTTGAACAATGACAGTGACACTGCAAAGTAACTCACCATTAAATAAATATTTAACACCTATTTGACGGCACCCTTTTTGAAAAAATTTTTGAGTGCAGTTGTGCTTGACCTCAGCTGCTACTAGACCCTTTGTCGGCTCCAAAGGGCATGCTGGGCAAGCTGTCAAAATTGACAGCTAAAGAAAACGAAAACGAAAGAAAGTAAGGAATTGAAGGAAAACTAAAGGAAAACGAAAACGAAAACGAAAATGAAAACGAAAGAAATATCAACTGAAAAAAAAGCGTAGCTGTACATACAGCTGAAATGTTTTCAATATGTTAAGTCCGGTTCATACTCGTCTATGTCCTTGTTGCTATCTTGGTGTCATTAAGCGTTTCAAAAAAAACTGCGAGGCCAAATAAACTAAGGCTTAGCCTGAATAAAGTTGGGGTCATTTGCAGATCGTATGCAAACAAGCTCTTTTGCTGAGTGAGAAATGGATACAATGTTATGCCTGAGTGTCAATATTTCAAAGGAAATTGTAAACGCGGCCTTAAATTGTAGATGAAATGATGTTAAAATTCCGCTTTCTATACACATTCATTGCCTATTTGTTGTTGCTCCAGAGTCTTTCTAGTGAACTGCTAAGGTCTTTTCAAATTAGACAAATTGATAACAGTTGTGAGTGTTTCGAAATCATTTTTTGAAAAAATGTCTCACCGAAACTTGAATCAATGAATTCAAAGTCTAGAGTGCTCACCAGTACACCATGAGACCACGGAAGTTCAACTGTTTGACTACATAAGACTCATATTCTTTGCTTAGCATTAGTACCCAGGAGTACCCCCTTCCTCCCTTATACCACTCCACTTACCTTTTAATATTTAATATAAATTAATTTACGCTCAATGTATTTTAACATTATGTACAGACTAAAGTCTGGTTCATACTTGTCCTTAAGGACGTAAGGACAGGGACAAGGACAAATTTTGATCAGTTGCAGTGACGAATTTACCAAAGCATTTGGGCTAATTTTTTTGCATGAGATCTGGATGCGACCCAGACTTGCCTCAACAGAAACGTCAACTCAGTTGGCCGGGTAGTTTTCTTGGAATCGCTTAAGGATAAAACGATAGGGACAAGGACAAGGACGAGTATGAACCGGGCTTAACGCTCTTTTCTGTGTAATGCAAAAGTGTCTGGCTTGGCGTACGAATTGTAATCAGTCTGTGCATTTGCTTTGACCCAGTGCGACGGTGTTTCTATTACTGTAATTCCTGCGTTATTCTGCCAAGTTGGCTCACATATTCACCCATGTTGGATTATCAAATGTGGCTAAATTTATCAGTTCGTTCTGCGTTCATTTCTGACTGGCTTAGCAGCGGAGTGTATTGCGGTATTTTGTGCGTTTCTGTGCTGCGCCTAGCCCAGTAGTTTAGGTAAGCCCCGTAGTTCCCGTCGGACTCCGGCAACCCCGGCCGGCACAGAAGACCCCGCTCATCCTACCTGGAAGCCCCGCCGGCGGTTACATAGGTTATGTCGATGGCGAGGGACGTTTCTGCCGGAAGCTGAAACGTTCCCGCTTGGGTCATTAGTGCGTGCCGCATGGGCGGCCGTACAAGAATACCAGAGTTTCAATTCTCTAACAAAATTGTCATGCAAGGGTTTAAAACCACAAATCAGACCAAAACCGTATAAACTTTGCAAAAGGTCGCGCATTTGTGATTAGTTCTGTGGGCATTTATTTACGTGTTATAAAAATCATCATGTCACCAGACGGCTACTTCACGTAGCTGAACAGTTAGTTCAAGTCTACTTAGAGTCGGATAGCCGAAAGTTATATCTCGCTCCAGGAGATACTTCTTCGTATCGATTCGATAAGATTTATTTGCTAATTTTCGCTATCGAATAAAAATCGAGGACAATAAAGAGAAATTGGGAGGTACCTGCACATCTAGTGCTAACTAACAGTAGAAAGTGGACCTACCCAAAATTACGTAGGAGAATCTAAATCTCAAAATAGTATTCAGGGGCCACGTAAAAATTAATCGAAGCGCTTGTGGTAGTTACTCACAGCAGCGGACCAAATTGTGTCATTGTTCCTGTCCATGTGTTCTTAAGGACAAGTATGAACCGGGCTTTACTAGTAAATACAGCCACGCTTTTTTTCAGTTGAAACTAAAATGAACGAAAACTAGATAAAAACGAATAAAAAAACAAAAACGAAAGTGATTTGAAGCGAAGCCAACATTTTCGGCTTGCGCAACAAGGTCTTTAACCCTTTCATTCATAATGTTGCTTCAGAGCAACAATTGGCCCTATCTCCTACTAGTGAAACCTGTCGGCCTGATGTTTCACAAAATCATGTCATTCATGAGGATACCTTAGGTATCCGAGTGAAGCGAGCAGGTGGCCGAGTCTGTCTGGCGTGACAGTACTGCCACAAAGTTGTCTCTGGGAAGCATGCCTAGTCTGTGGCAGCGGATCATATCCCAGCCAGAGCTTGGACTTAGTGCAATTTACAAAAAATTCATGAAGGAAAGGGTTAAAAAAATTGACGAGCAGTAGACAAATTTAAGCAGCCGCAAGGCACAAGTTCAAGTTAATGCAAATATTTTCATGACAGTGGGTGCTACTTTTGAGTTGACTTTGGCAACTTGTTATTAAATATATGTATATGTAGTGTTTCTTAAAAAAATTGTAACTTTATTTATAATTTACACAAATTTGTACAATACTTACAGGTAATTGACACAACTATTTATGTGAGTACACACGGTAAAAATTACTGACACAAATTCACATAATTCAAAAATAAACCTAATTTACTGTTTATGTACAAAATTAATAATTTCGACCTAATCAGACCAAAATTAAAGCAATGTATTACATCACTGTAATACTGTAATAGTAACTCATTGTTTGATTATACATATTCAACACCTATTTGACTACACCCTGTTTGAAAAAACATTCGGAGTGCACTTGTGCTTGACCTGAGCTGTTACTAGACCCCTCGTCGGCTACAAAGGTCATGCTGTTGACAGCTAAACAAGTGAAAGCAAAAGAAAGTAAGAAATTTGAAAAAGACGAAAGGAAAACAAAAACGAAAAAAAAGAGAGAACGAAAACGAATATCAACTGAGAGAGAAGTGCAGCAGTAACTTAAGTTTAAAAAAAGTTTAGATTTACACGTTATTTTTTGTTTCTTTTTTTGTTTAGGAACAAGGTTACTCCGAAAACACAAAACTATTTAAAAAGACAAAACCTCTATTTCCACAATTAACGATTGGAAAATTTTTTGCTAATATACATGTGCATATGCTAGCATTGCTTATTGTGCAACCGGCATTATCGTAAACATTCAAACTATGAAGGTTGTTGTCAATAATCCTGCAATAATGACAATTATTTAACGAAATACTATCCTTGAATTTGAATAATAACTATTAAAAACATAATGAAAATACTCACTCAGTACGATTTTTTGGTTGCAAGATGCGCCGAAAAAAAAATCCGCGGTAAAAACTACCCAGATATTTATAGAGCTGAAATGGTGTAGCTTCATCGTCGATTGAAAGCTAAAAAAAGAAATGAATTTACTGGGATACAATCTAGTTTTTTTACAAAATCAGTTTTTCAAACAAAGGCTTTTAATCCAGAGATGCTAATGCAATTAAGTAAAGAATAACAAAACAAAAACTGATGTTCGTAAAAGTTAAAAATAACAAAATTTCTTACATTTTGGTAAAAATCATCCATTTTTTGAGGATTTTCTTCGTATTCACCGTACCCAACATTTTTCAAAAGTTTCAAAACCTAAACAGTTATGATGAAAAATTAATAAACATAGAAACGACAAAAACTGTCAGCCTATAAAAATTAACTATAGTAATCAGACTACAGAATAGGGCATATTCTGAAGGTGAGGTCAGATATGGCCCAACTCTGAAACCGCCCACCAACTGGTATTGGCTGTTTTTACGCGGCCCCTAGGGCCTGAATCTTATGTAATATTTGGTAGGTTGATTTTCTAGCGTTAATTAACACTGTAAGGGCATGTACGTGCTTTTCACAGCATACTCAACGTTGTATCTGCGAAACGCAAAATGACAACAGTGGTAAGGTCTTGAACGGTTAACACACAGGTTAACGGTTAACACACCTCGACATTCCGGTCAATACAGTTTTACCATAAGTTAATAATAGTGTCAACTATTTGTGTAGGCAGCACGCAGGTAGTTGGGGGAGGATGGGCGGAGACCCCTACAAAATTTGGTGAACACCCAGATAGACTACAACCCAGATAGAATACAACCCAGATAG
Organism: Trissonchulus sp. WLG1_4; assembly: GCA_030248245.1. Taxonomy (NCBI): domain Eukaryota; kingdom Metazoa; phylum Nematoda; class Enoplea; order Enoplida; family Ironidae; genus Trissonchulus; species Trissonchulus sp. WLG1_4. The sequence goes on along the minus strand of JASANF010018980.1, from coordinate 24,493 downwards.
ACCACAAAATTAGCCAGAAAGACTTACAAGATAATAAAGTCATGGAAGTTATTCGGTTCGCCGCCAAAGACATTTACAACTTGCACTGACGTTAATTAGCACATTAGTCTATCTGGTTAATTCGTATTTTCAAGTACCTAGCGTAGTAAACTCAAAGCGTGTTTGTTTTACATAGTTGTAGTCTATCTGGGTAATTCTGTGGTCTATCTGGGTTGTAGTCTATGTGGGTTGTATTCTATGTGGGTTGGAAAAATGGAGTTGGTTGAGTGTAGTCTATCTGGTTAATTCTGTGGTCTATCTGGGTTGTAGTCTATGTGGGTTGTAGTCTTACTGGAAGTACGCCGCCAAAATTTGATTCTGGGGGAGGTAAGGGGGGTACCTACAGGGAGAAAAAAGATGAAAAATTGATTTGTTTTACTCGAAAAAGGTAAAAACCGCGTAAATTTTGGAAGGGTGTCAAAAATGAGTTGACGCAGGGGAAAGGGGTGCCACCAAAAAGGGACTATTTCTGGCCGGGACTGCGCATACATCCACAGCCTCTACTACACGTAGCAGGCTCGTTAGCTCATATTTACATACAAACTACATATACATACACATGGTGTATTAACGGCTAAACAATTTAGTAGTTCTGGAATTATACCTATTTCTTTTCACAAAGCCTAGACTTTGTATCACATATTCACTGCGCTATGTGCTGCCTATTTGTCGCCACATACAAAAAGTTCCTCCGGTTTTTATAAAAAAAGTTATTAAAACAAAACCTTTTCCGTTGCTCGGTGCTTTGTATCATCGTCCATCCAATCTATTGTATCCAAATCCTCAAGGAGAGCTAATTGAATTAAATCTACCAATTCGGATGCCTAAACGTTATAAGTTATATTTATGAAAATTAAAATACCATAAGCGAATAATATTGTATTTTAGTTGCATTTCAGGTTTCATTGGTTAAGGGTCTTGTCATTAAGACTATGTTTATTATAACCGTCTGAAAGTCTTCATAAGACATATTCATCTTAATTTTACAACCTCAGTGCTGTCCGCATCACTTCCCTAAATAGCTGGCAGTACGACAGCTGCCCTGATCTTCCTTGAACTTTGCCGACCTTTCATTCGTTTATTCAAACATTATAATTGCATTTTTACAAGTACAACTCTAGTTTACACTGGGGTCACTCCACTGTGTGGGCTGACCCTACTGTAGATTACTGCAGAAGTGATACAAACTTTTATGAATTTTTCTAATTATTAAACTCATGATTATTGTCATTGATACGAAGTGTCGACAAAACAAAAGTCGACAATGCGCATGTCGGCCGTCTATAATATTATTAAGGGACGTAAATGAACATTTACAATTTAAAGAAAAAAATTAAATTGAGACGATGCACTTATTCAACTTGTCATTTGTTGTCAGCTGTCTTGCTAGCCCCGACATTAATTTGATGTGTGAGCAGGCTGCAGCCTAGGTATGCATACTTTACATTTCAGCAGTTCTGAGTTGTCAACCAATCCATCAAACAAAATAGCTGTCACAAATAAGCTCATTAGCAGAACTCAAAATGAACGGATAAAAAATATAAAAGAATGAAAGAAATGAATATTTTTAAGTAAAATACGATGAAGAAGAAAAGAAGGAAGAAATGAATGTTGAAAATTTTTCAACTCAAATAAAGCATTAGCTGTAGGTACGCAAAATTACTAACCGATATAAATTGTATAATAAAAATAAAACCGCATTGTTCACTATTATCTTAATTATTACATAATTGTTTTGCCAGAATTTCGTCGCATTTAAAAAAAGTCCACAAAAACTTGGCTTAAGACGTCTAGTTTTTCAGACCACGTTGTTTTCAAAGTCCTCAAAGTTGGCAGAAAGTGGTTAGTTACAGTTTATTTTTACTGAGCTGACACTGCTTCTCACAGTCGGACAGTTGTAATTATTAGAGCCATTTGGGCAGCATTAAGTCTGTTGTTAAATTAAAACAATTTCGTCTTATTGAGATAATCTTAATAAGCTCAGTATTTTTGACAAGGTCCCTAGTTTACTTAGGGTATTTTCAGCTAAAAAACAAAACCTGTTGACCATGTGACAGCGAATTACTCAGTGCAGTTTTAAATGGGTAGGACTATGCCAGTATTATATCTGGCATACTTTTTTACTTTTTTACAATAATTTCATACAAAATCCGCTACTATGCTACTAGCTTTTTAGAAAACTTTCAACAGTACTACAGTGTTGAACGTTTCTAATGAAACAGTGTCTTTTTTACTTTTTCCCGTTGCATAGCACTGAAATAAGTTTTAGCATATAAAGCGCCAACTGCTAGTTTAAATAAGTCGTGGACTGATCGTGTGCATGCCTTCCATCTTGGAACTCTTCGCCTTATGCCCGTCATCATTTCGACAAACTTCTAAAAACAACCCAATTTTTTATCAACAATCAAAATGGTAATAATAATGATAATATTAATGTTAATATCACAACTCAACTAACAACTTACACATAACTATGCTGTAAATGAGAAAAAATGGCCTACAATTAAGGACTGCAGTGTTGTAAATGAGAAATAGGGCCTACTATGTACATAGACTTGGCGTTTGCGGTGTAGTGGTTAGCATTCTTGTCCTCGACGCAAGCTGCCCGGGTTCGATCCCAGGCGCCTTCATTGCTTTCGTTCTTTGAAATTGGAGCATCCTCTTTCTATTCAACAGCAGTGTACTCAGTACTCTCAATTTCTAAGCGAGTGACTCGGATTTGATTCCCGGTGACTCCATTTCATTCTTTTTTCTAAATGTGGGAGTTGCTTTTTTGTGGTTAGCACGGTTAAGAATCACCCTGTTGTTGGGTTAATGATGTAAATTTTAAAATCTGTTCGGTTAGAGGTAAGCGGGCTAAAATCATCAAATTTAGTTCGTATGTAGTTTGTATTCGATAGATCATTCACACAACCAACCAACAGTGCGGTTGGTTGTGTGAATAAAACACGCTGAGTGGCCTGCTGATATGTGAAAGTGATCTGCCTTTGATGCATCCGGTTTTCAACGGAAGTATCAAGTTAAAAGATGTTTCTGATTTATTGCGATGTCAGATGCTAGAAGGTGGAGACTGTTATACATGAGAAATAGGCGCTACAAGACTTGAGAGCTGTGATGTAGTGGTTAGCTTTCTCGACGGGAGGTTAGCAAGGTTAGCAAGATAGTAGTGTCGCCAAAGCAGTTTTGCTCATACTGTAGGTTGCAAAAAGCTGGATTTTTGCTTTACGTTCACTGAGCTGTATTTAGTATCTATATAGTACAACGCTGTATGGTGCCAAATAATAATATCCTGACTAAAAAAACTACCAATATGAACAAATATCTTGAACCAATCAACATTTGTAAGCCAGACATCACACAATAGGGACATAAAATATCAACAAAAAAGCTTGATATCAGACTTGCAATTTGTCAAGTACATAAAATGTATCGATGCACAATTTTTTCCACAAATAAGAAAATTCCTTTTTTCTTTGAGAAAAAGAATTTTTTAAAAAAAGGTTCTAAATAGATATTTTACTATTTATCATTATTGATTCGAGTGCTTCACAGTTGATGACAGCCTCACAGTTCAAAAAAGTTTAACTAAACAGAAACTGAAGCGATTTGCACTAAATTTTGTGTGCATAAACTTCAACTTATGTGCTTTCAGTAGTCTGTATAAACAAATTATGTAGCGCATACAATGATAATCGTGACGAAATTTCGAATGTGAATAAGTTTTCAAAACGTCATTTTTCCGACGTTGCGACTTTGATGCAAACTGTATGCGGTACCTTATTTAATCTTGGCGAATTTATTTACCTCAACATGTGTACATTAGAAAAATAATTTCTTATATTCCATCGAACATGTTTTACAGCCACACTAAGTCGACTGCTTTCGCGACACTATCCCATAAGATAAAAAAATAATAAGAACATACGTGCTAGTTAAGTCTTTAGTGATTCCAGCGCGCTAAAGTTAAGTCCGTTTAATGGCGGTTATTAAATTGATTGTTTAAGCTTAATTTTTATACTGTTTAGTCGATTATATTTACCCTTTAGTCCGGTAAAGGAATAGGCCCTAAGTCGACTGCTTTCGCGACACTATGCCATCAGATAAACAAAAAGACATACTAGAAAGACTGGTATTATGAATGATTGTAAAAGATCCAAAAATACAGAAAGATGGTATTGAAAGATCCGCTTCCAAAACATGTAAAATTAAGAGCAAAAATTAATGTCTTACGTAAAATTCTTCTTGGTATCTTTTTGGAAGAAGGGGAAGAGTTTGAAGAGACACAGTCATGAGGTAATAATTGTAGAAAGTTCTAAAACACAGTCGCATTGAACTGAATTTGTGGCGGTTAAGTACAACAATTTGTGAATATGTAAATAATTATTACAATAACAATGTATAAATATATACGTATGGTAATACGGTCATGATTATATCTATCTGTTTAAATTAATTCTTATTGTATTATTTAATATACTGTCGAAAAATACTGAATAACAAAACTTTTTAATAATGTAATATTCCGAATGGAGTATTAGTCGGCCAACGATTTTTATAAAGCAAACATATTTCACGTAAACATGAAACAATTATAGCAAAATTCTGATTAAAACATTTTAAGCAAATCGGGTTTGCATCTATCAGCTAAAATACTGCAGCCAATGCCAAACCACAAGCGGTTACTACTTTGTATCCGTCTTTGCAATCAGATTTCCAATTTCTTCTATAAACTTTGGGTGTCGCACATTAATAGGTGTTTGTTCGTGAAAAGTCGCCAGTACATTTCGAGGAAGCACGTGACGTAGGAAGGTATTCCATCGCACCTATTTAGTCAAAATAACCTACCATTAAATCAAACTACTAGTTTCTTAATCGAATAATTGTTCTATATGATAAATTAAAACTAAATTATCAGCTAATTACTGGCGTTTTACTATTAGTTAGCTGCTATTAGTTTTTACCGGCGTAATGTCATTTTTGTTTCAGTGTCAGCTGTCAAGTATGACATAATTTACTCCTACTAGCGCAACACTGTTTCACAGATTCACAGCGTGCATTAGCTTTTAGTTATTGTGCATTCCTCTGGGTGCATCTTAGTTATCGACTTATGTATCGAACTGCATTATTATAAGTACGTTATAAGACTACTTACCTATATAAGTATTATACGTTATATATAACAATGCAACTGATCACACTGGTACGTGAAACCCGCGAGCATAGACTCGCGCGCTACGCGCACTCGTTCAAGCACTTGGCGGTTCATGTAACAGTGTGTATGAGTTCTGCGTTCTACATTGTGCTGTAACCTACATGTTATGATATGGACCTATGTAAAACAGATATTGTCCAAATTTTTAAATGTTCCTCACCCATTTGTACTTTATCTTTATTTGCCCAAGTGTCATGACATTGTGATGAGCTGTTATATTGTTTTTCTCTAATGGTGTTTCTGTTAGCTAAAATAAAAGAAATAAAATAAATATATTATAATAAATTACTACTACTAACTGCACAAGCAATATTAAGACTAGCAAGTTGTCAATATTTTTTATAAACACTTTTGAAAACATATAGAACTCAGTGTGGTCTGTAAAACAAGTGTTCATGTTTAAATCAATTTTTGAAATCTACTATTACTATATTTCTATTTTACTATATATTATATACTATTACTTTTATTTTATTATATTTATATATTACATTGTTATACTTTATATATATATATTGTTTTTTTGTAGTTTGCCTCAATAACATAAAAAAGTATTTCAAAATGAAACTAAATTATTATTTACACGAACACTAAATTGTTTTTCTGTTAAAACTAAAAAACTCTGTCTGAAACCATGAAAAAGGTTAAATCAAACCTCACAATCCAAAAAATTGTTTTCGTCATAAAACAGCCAGAGGCCAATTGAAACGACAAAAAAACACAGAAAATGTTCAACCGATTCAACTACCGATCCTTCATACATAGAAACGGCGAACCCGGCCTACTGAATTCGAAACTTTGTTATTTTTGGGTCCGGAAATTGATGAGTGTGTTTCACAAGAATTTCTATCGGTTTAGAAAACAATCTACTTGGAAAAATTTATGTACGAGTCCATATTTTTCAGAGAAAACGTAAAACAACGCTCAGTTTGAAAAAATACCCCCCCTTTTAATATAATTTTTAAATACACACTTTTAAATTATTGGAAAGACCGAAACGTATCAATACTCAATTAATTTCCTGATAGAATAAGGCAATTTTGTTGCTAGCGGTTTAAAAACAAGTAAGTCATCGCTTGTTTGCCTTTAGCCCTGTTGTCATGCCAAAAGGCAAGAAAGGTATCTATTTAGCTAAGGAGATCAAGAACATTCCACAACTACATCATTCGAAAAAATTAAAATAAGAATATGTAGCCGCTTCACAGTAATTATGATTGTCCCTTATGATTATATACAGTTCCGATCAGAATTAACTACCTATGCTGCTGGAGTAATCATCACTGATCGAGCCATAGCGTCACTGTCAGCAGTAATTTCAGTGACATCACTGGTCCAATAAATTGGAAATTTTCTGTTGAATTTAATTGACACCGGAGTCAGAGTCAGTGACTCAGGAATCACATTCCGAAGTCACTGACTCTGACTCCATAGTCACGCAATGAAATTCAATATGCTAAAAAAATTTCCAATCTATTGGACTTGTGACCGTGACGTCAATGCGATGACTGCAGTCAATGACACTAAGGCTGGATTAGTGATGCTGACTGCAGCGTCACAGGTAGTTAATTTTGATCAGTACTGCAACTGTCTTTAAGCATTTTTACTTTTTAAGGGTCTTTAAAAACATGAATAAAAAAATAATAAATAAAAAAATAATAACTCTTTAACACGCAGCTTGGTCTGCCGCTAACAGTTTTACAAACATAATAACGCATGGTAGAAGTCAAAGAGGTAAGTCGGGGTCCTCAAAATGAGTTTAAATATAAATATCACGATAATTTATCTGGTAAAAACAAAATCAAACAAAGCACTGTTACTTTTTTCCCTTTGGGAGAACGTACACCACTCATGGCCTATTGTTCCTGCAATTCTGTGGTCAGGAAGTCTGTTTGTATATGTAAAGTTGAGATATTCGCAAGCTGGGTTCTTTACCTTGGCTATTTCGGTCTCAAAGTGAAAGATATTGACCAATTGTTGCTCCCAGTCGTCTGGTAATTCTGCCCCATTTTCTTTAGCAAGGAGTTGCACCACGTTGGCCATCATAGTCTGGAACGCTTTATGACCGTTAGCATAAAATGGGTTTAGATAAAAATCACGGTTTCTGAGGCTAAGACCACTTTCTACAAGCTAAAATAAAGAGAGTAAAATATAGTAAACATAGTACCTAAATATTAAAAAAAACTGAAAAGTACATTTGTAAAAAAATTTCTACTCTGCATTTATTTTGCTATCTTTGGCCAACCCAGAAGAAAGATCCTTTTCAATGCGCTACTATAAAAGACTAATATATAACTAAAATAAGACTAAAAAAGTAAATTGTTGTTTGCTTGTAGACCTTCGAATCGTGTACTGGATCTGATCAAATCGAATTTGATTGGATCATCATTCAGACAGAAAGATCAAATCAGCATTAATTAATTAATCAGCATTATGATTAGCATATTAAGTAAATCGGCATTATCAGCAAATAAGAATTAATCATTCGTTCGAATGTGGGTATTCGGCATATAAGCATGAAAAATTAGCGAAATTAAAAAAATGGCCAAATCTGTTTTTTATATTACTAACGTATAATACATCTTTAACCTGCAAAAGAACTCTTGTTGATTTTTTTTCGTCAACGGCAACAGTGACTCCAAAGGGGCCAGCCGCCCATTCGCTAGCTAGGTGGTTCATGAAATCATGAAAATTTGGTACTTCGGGGTTTTTAGTATTCCAACTTTTGTTAGCAATTGGTAGACCACCGAGAGACTTTAAATAGTCCCACAACGGTTTGCTTCCTTGCTTTTCATAGGCTTCTACAATAAAATATAGCATTGAATTAGATCCCTGATGGACGTTAGAAGACAGACTGTTACATCAAAATTAATCAGTCATTTATTAATTATTGAATTAAAGAATAGACTTATTGATAATCCACCGCCACAACCCCTTCAGACATGGGCCAGCCAATGCCTTTTGCTCCTTAACCCTGACGGCCAAAAAATTGCCGCAAAGATGTGGCGAAGAAAATTATGCAAAAATTACGATATTTCAAATTCTGTTTCCAGAATAAAACAAAAACGAAACGAAAGCACCCCGCTCCCGCCGTGGGTTGCGTACCAAATACCCTCGCTCATTGCTTTTGTGAATATCTGGTGAGACTCAAAGTAAGTATACCACTAAGAAATCATTAAGAAATCTTGACAGACACACAAACTGGGCCGCCGTTTTTTTGCTTTTTTTGTGTCAATAAGCGGAAAAACCACCTGTATCCATGCACTGGTTGTAGACCTTCTTTGCTACGATTTCCGCATTGGAAAGTTTGGTCGGGAAACTGCGCATATCTTGCTCCAAAACTTCTGAAAACATTTAAAAGCTAAATTTAAAAAATTGTAAGACGTGAACAAATTATTTTTTAAAAAAGCGCTAGTTTTTTGAACGTTTTTTTAATTCGGAACTTCATTGCACACTGTATGGCGTTTGCTGCTCCAATTTTGCCGAAGCTTCGCAAAATATTTGCGTTAACATAGATTTTAAACTATAAAGATACCAATTTTTAACATTTCACTGAGCAAGTTTTACAGCCATGCAAAATCGATTGCTACTGCAAAATTACCCAACTAAACCGACTAAAACACTTATAAACTGCCTTTTTAATCTTTTGTTTGTTCTATCTATTATTTCAGTCAACGTTAAGTAATTGGGGGCGTCTTCAGGAATGGCCGTTTCACGCATCCATTTTCCGCAGGCAAAGTTGTAGAAATCATGACAAGGATTTGCTGTCCAGTTGATGTGCCTTTGAAAATGTTTTGCTAAAACAAAAAATGAGAATAATCATTTTTATGTAATATATAAATATATATATATATATATATATATATATATATATATATATATATATATATATATATATATATATATATATATATATATATATATATATATATATATATATATATATATATATATATATATATATATATATATATATATATATATATAAAAAATATGAGCAAATTTCCGAGAAGTTCAAAGATGGCTCCATGTATGGCCGGATGGGTCAAAAAATAGAATTGGCTGATTTTTGCACAAATCAAAGGTACTAGTGAGACTAGATTTGTGTCCAAATATTTCTTTCTAAAAATTACCACAAGTCGAGATATGGTCATTTGAATTTTGAGCTAGGCCGATTTTTTGGACAAATTTTAGGTTCAACTTTGATATCAAGGTCCTCATTGATAACGAACGGTAACGTTCCAGTGTTTTGTCACATGTAGCATCTATGAATGTTATATTACGTGCCAAAATATTTTTTAAAAATTCTTTGCATTCTTCAGATTACAGAATTTTTGCGTATCAGAGTTAGCTTTCAACACGAAGTTTTTCATCACTTTTCGCCTTCCTGTGCCACCGTTTTCAAAGAGCAGGAAAATATTTTTCTTGCATTATTATGCGCTATATATGTGCTATCTAACTTTAGAATTTCAGAAAAAATAAACGACTCCTGTGGGTGCCACAAGCAAAAGTTATGGTCATGTTGAACTACAAAATATCAATTATGGACATTCTGCTGTTATTTTTTTATTCCATTCCTTTTAAACCACCAAGAACATTTCACATAATTTTTTCTAATGTTGGGTAATTTTTTATTTATTTTGTGACGTATTAGGATCAATCAATACGGCAAAATTATGCACTTTTCAGCTTGACGAAAGGACTACGCATTATATAAAGATTTAAGGGGGTAGTGTCGCGAAAGCAGTCGATTTTGCGCGACTGTAAAACTGTTCAGTAAAATGTAAGAAATTGTTCTTTCTATATTTTAAAAATCTACCAAAAGACAAATTATTTTGCCAAATCTGACAAAAGACAAATGACAAATTAAGTTTCAGCAAAATTGGTGCAGCATATAGTTTGCAATAATGTCTCAAAGTCGGAAAAATGACGAAAAAAAAACCTATTCACATTCCATTTTTTAGTCACATTTATCAATTTTTCTGTTTAGTTTTTTTACACAGACTAATAGCACATATGTTGTAGTTTATGCACACAAAATTTAGTGCAGATTACTGTAGCGGCTGTGGAGTAATACTAGTTTGAACTGTGAAGTTGTACTTAAACTGTAAAATAGTAACAGTAATAATGATAAATTGTGGAAAATCTAGACGCTTATTTTCAAATCAGAAGAAAAACGAACCTTCAATTTCCTTTTTTCTTATTTGTCGCAAAAAATTGTGCGTCCACACATGATGTGTACTTCATAAGCTGGCCAATCTGATATCTGGCTTGATTTTTCGAACTTTTATGTCCCTATTGTGTGATGTCTGGCTTACTAATGACGATAATCCAAGATATTTGTCAATATTGATAGTGTGATGTCTGGCAGTAATTATTTGATACCATACAGCGTTGGACTAGCTTCTCATTGCATGTACTACTTCAAAACAAAAAGTTCTATTTTCACAGCCTATGAGCAAAACTGCTCTGGCGACACTACCACCTTAAACGAGTTGGTGCGACTATCCCTTTGTAAACTTCAAGCAACCAGCTTAGGCTGGCGTCTTTCTGTATCTGTTAATAATCTTCTAAACCCTTAACTTTTGTAAACTTTACTGACAAAACACACAGAAATTGGCATTTTTTTTAGAAATCGTGCATATAATTTAAGAGCCATGTCATACAGACATACGTATGTTTTTTATCCATAGCATTACATACACTTTATGCAACTAGCTTAAATTAAGGTTACTACAGAAGGTTTTTATTTTTTTAGAACGCTGAATAATCAACTTCGGTACAATTTTTAAGAGGTTTAATTTCAGTAATGCATAAAATATTCGTACGTCGACAAATGTTAGTTAAATTTTTGGCCCAAAAACTTTTTTAATTGAATGGCAAACTATGGAGTTATTGTTCAAAATTTTAAAACAAGCATATATTTTTTCTAATTACATACATAGAAAATATTTTATATATCTACCAATAAGTTAGCTAAATCTTTTATAAATGGTGTTGAAATATAAGGAATGATAATGCTAACTTTAGTTTTATTAAAAAAATGTTCATGATGTTTGCAAGCCTCGAGATGCTTCAGTCATTTGCGGATAAACATCCACTATAATAGGAACATTAATATATTCAGCATTATCAAAAGGCTTCAGAAACTTTTTCTGCGATATGCCTGGCTGGGTTGCGGCGGCGGCGGCTCGCTTCTTGTGAAAAAAACTGCTGACTTATTGCCAAAGTAAGTATTTACTTGGCATAAACAGCTTAGCATTTCTGCAATCGGCTGCCTGAAGAAATAAGTTATGATAAATTCTTTCGTTTCAAAATATCTGTTAAGCAACGTCGGTACTTACTACTAAAGTTCGACGAACTAAAAATAAATATAGACGCATTGATCCAAAGGCCATTCCTGCATCAATGAGACAGGTCCATTTATGTTTAAGAGTTTGATTTTAAAATGTAGTAGTATAATGTTGTCAATGTTTTTTTTGAAATTAAAAAAAATTAGTATAATCAAATAGGAAATCGTGTATATAAGCGGGAGCATAATTAGGATTATTATTATTAGGATTATTATAATTAGGATTATTATTAACGCAAATGATTATAATTTGGATTACTAAAGCAATTGTTTATAATTTATAAGTCGATTGTAACATTTGAAACAAAAGGGTTTATCATAACTTATTTGTTCACAAGTCAGCAGTTTTTTACATGAAGCGAGCCGCCGCCACCGCAACCCGGACAGGCATATCGAAGAAAAAGTTTCTGAAACCGACGAACCTTTTTATAATGCTGAATATATTAATGATCCTAATATGGTGAATGTTTATCCGCAAATGACTGAAGCATCTCGAGGCTTGCAAACATCATGAACATTTTTCTAATAAAACTAAAGTTAGCATTATCATTATTATATTTTAACACCATTTATAAAAGATTTAGCTAACTTATTGGTAGATACTAGACATATAAAATATTTTCTATGTATGTAATTAGAAAAAATATGCTTGTTTTAAAATTTTGAACAATAACTACATCGTTTGCCATTCAATTAAAAAAGTTTTTGGGCCAAAAATTTAACAAACATTTGTCGACTTATGAATATTATATGCATTACTGAATTTAAACCTCTTAAAAACTTCTACCGGAGTTGATTTTTCAGCGTTATAAAAAAATAAAAACCTTTTTTAGTAATCTTAATTTAAGCTAGTTGCATAAAATGTATGTAATGCTATGGCTAAAAAAACATACGTATGTCTGTATGATATGGCTCTTAAATTATATGCACGATTTCTAAAAAAATGCCGATTTCTGTGTGTTTTGTCAGTTAAGTTTAGAAAAGTTAAGGGTTTAGAAGATTATTACTAGAAACAGAAAGACGCCAGCCTAAGCTGGTTGCTTGAAGTTTACAAAGGGATAGTCGCACCAACTCGCTTAAATCTTTAATGCGTATCGTCAAGCTGAAAAGTGCATAATTTTACCGTATTGATTGATCCTGATACGTCACAAAATAAATAAAAAATTACCCAACATTAGAAAAAATTATGTGAAATGTTCCTGATGGTTTAAAAGGAATGGAATAAAAAAATAACAGCAGAATGTCCATAATTGATATTTTGTAGTTCAACATGACCATAAGTTTTGCTTGTGGCACCCACAGGAGTCGTTTATTTTTTCTGAAATTCTAGGGTTAGATAGCACATATACAGCGCATAATAATGCATTAAAAATATTTTCCTGCTCTTCGAAAACGGTGGCACAGGAAGGTAAAAAATGATGAAAAACTTCGTGTCAAAAGCGAACTCAGATAAGCAAAAGTTCTGTAATCTGAAGAATGCAGAGAAATTTTTAAAAATATTTTGGCACATAATATAACATTTATGGATGCTACATGTGACAAAACACTGGAACGTTACCATTCGTAATCAATGAGAACCTTGATATCAAAGTTGAACCTAAAATTTGTCCAAAAAGTCAGCCTAGCTCAAAATTCTAATGACCATATCTCAACTTGTGGTAATTTCTAGAAAGAAATATTTGGACACAAATCTAGTCTCACTAGTACCTTTGATTTGTGCAAAAATCAGCCAATTCTATTTTTTGACCCATCCGGCCGATCTTTGAACTTCTCGGAAATTTGCTCATATATATATATATATATATATATATATATATATATATATATATATAATTGAAAAAATTGCCTGTACTTCGGCCTGTGACAGGCCTTCGAAGGGCTACTAATTGTATGGGCTCACCGAGTATGTATTACCAATATTGCAAAATCAAATGAAAACAAACTGCTGCCAAACTGCAACACAACCATAGTCAGGCACTTTAGTGGACCCAATCATAGCTGCTTGGACATGCGGGTAGTCATATTGCAACAAAATTTCAACAACGACAAGCAAAAAAGAAAAAAGTGTGAAGCTGTTTGGATAGACAAAATTGGCACGCTGTTTCAACCTCTGGGATTGAACAGCTACGACTATGATCATATGATTCGGTTGTAAATTTGTAGCCCTTCGAAGGCCTGTCACAGGCCGAAGTACAGGCAACTTTTTCAAAGTATTTATTGATTCAATATTACCCGAGACGTTACTCACCATATTTCACTCATATATATGTTACGGTTAGAGCTAGGGTGAGACGTACTCTAACCAAGCGCTTTGGTTAGAGCTGGTATAACTTTCTGTTTACACATATGATTGACGGTTGGAGTTCAAGACTAGCCAATCAGATGGGCCCCTGTACAGTATTAATTACAGCTACCCAATTATTTCAGGAAAATTCTTTTTCTTTTTCTTCCAAATTTCTTTAATTTTTCTTTGCTTTTTCTTTAATTTTGTTTTTCTTTCGGTTTTAAACAAAGAAAAGTTGATGGATGCCTGCCGGGTTAAGTAACACACTTTTGTCCACCAAAAGATCACCCGTCCCCTTCTTTAATAACAGACAGCTACACATATGTAGAAAGTGTACATGCTACACATGTGTGCGTGTAAACGTATGGATATAAGTATTTATCAATATGCGCCTAGGCCAATTAGCCAGCAATTAATTTTAAGTTAGGCAACCAGTTGACAGCTAGTCAACCGCTCGTCCAAATTTTCTTTCTTTTTCTTTGATTTTTCTTTCATTTGCTTTTTCTTTCGACCAAAATTTTTTTTATTTTTCTTTGCTTTTAATTTTTCTGAAATAATTGGGCAGCTGTACAAACGCTTCGACTTGACAAATTTACTTACATTCAAATTAAGAAGAAGAATAAGCTAACATGCAGAAGTTCAGTCTATTTACAACAGGATAAAGTTACGAAAAAGATGAAATCATTTGTTGCAGCAGGAAAGAGAATTATGGCATTTTGAATTGCATAAAACACGTTTTTCTTTGCAAGCACAACGATTAGTTTGGCACCCCGTCTTGCAGTTACATTTTACGTGTCCCTGGCCGCCGTACAAAGACTGATCCGTCGAGGCTTTTCGAAGCGAAATATCATGTTGGGGCACACTTTCCATATCCAAAAATTGCTGTGCCGTCGGCATAACTTCGCTGCGCACGTAACACCTTTCCAAAACGCCAGCCTCGGTACCAATTTTGTAGAAACCATTTTCAGCACTCATGACGACCCCCATGATATTTCTAGGGTCGATACGTGCACGATCAACTTGAGGAATTGGCACAAGGACGTTCTCTCCGGCTAGTAGAGGTTTAAATCGTTTTTCACTCTGCTCAACCATTTTCGTAGCTTGCTTCTCTAATGCCCGCTTGGCGCTGCTACGGATTTCAAGAAAAGTGTTCAATGGATAGGCGTCTGGCTCAGATTCTGGAACAAGCGTGGAAGGTGAAGCCGGCGCGCTGAAATTGGAAATCGCCGAACTGGTCACTGACGCCGCCGCACTGGAAATCGAAGTTTCCGCCTGTGGAGCGGTGGCTGCACCCTGTTCCAACAAGTCATCTTCCGAACTAATGGCTGAAATGACCTCTTGTGGCAACTTATTTATATCCTACGGTGTATTGTCATAGGTTAATGCTCTGGACGGTGCATGTTTAATCTGGTAACAAAAATCAGCTTACCAGCCCTCTGGCATCCATTGGTGTTGCAGACTCGACCCTTCGATCTCTGCTCACTGACGGCTGGCGAAATTAGGATCGCCAGACAGGCAAACAGACGTTGAAGGGCAGTCAAATTCATCGCTGATGATTCACTGCTGATCAGATGTTTAGGTAGTCATCATTACAGACAACTTTAACTACAGGCCCATGTCGTACGAGCTTACAATGAGCTGGAACTGTAACAAGTGTTCTAAACTGCAGTTGTGGGAATCATTTTTTTGTTAATAGTGAGAAATAAAAGTGGACTTTTTACGCTGTCTTTAAAAAACCGTGCCTTGGCATCGTCAATTGTGTATGTATTTCCAGAAAGATTAAATTTCTCAAGTGTAGTTACTTTTGTAAAGGTAGGTACCAAGTATATCCGGCTATTGCGGGGTAAATCATCGCCGAAGAAAAATGAAACGTTAGTAGGTAGGTATGTACTATGTATGTATCCACTTAAATTTGAAAAAATACAAAATCTATCCTAAACATTAAAAGTAGCTTGCAAAATTCTTTTGTACCTAATCACTGTTTTAGCTTGACAGTTCACAAATTTCAAAGGTCATATTAAAAAAATTCTTGAGATACGCCTGCAGCCTGTGGAGGTTTCTGAACTACTACAAGTTACTTCTACATCCCCTACAAACTATGGTATATAAAATACGTAGTCCTACTGTTTTAAACAATTGGAACAACAATTTCCAACAATTTGGCAGCGTTGTAATTCAGGCTTTTAAGTATAAACGATATTTTGCTAACATGATTACAATTTTCCACAATCGTAAAAATTTAATGCACATTCATAGACTGTAAGACTTGTAATGCTAAGTCAGGGTGGTAGGTAGGTACATCTTTTATTTCAAAAAAACTAGAATCATTTTACTTCATCGAAAATCGAATTCTTTATTGTTTAAAGAAGAGAAGTAAAGACCCTGCTAGAATCCCTTTACGCCAGTGTAGTGTCTCCTCTAATGAAATTTATGAACTCTAGTAATTTTAATTCAATTTAAGTAGTTTAATTTATAGTATTTATTTACTAAGATCTATTTTCCATGAATTTTTAATTAATGTTTTCATGCAAGCAGCAATTTTGAGCTGTCAAGCGCAAAGCATAAAATCATTAATTCGTCCCAGGTTGCAAAAAATAGATAAAAATGTTCGGTGACTATTTAAAAGACAAATTCAAATTCAAAATGTTCAGTTATCTAAATTAACAAAATTAATTGAATGAATAGACAAAATTCAGTCATTTCAGTTTTTCTGTTATACATGAGAAATATGGCCTGTGAAACTCCTGGGCTCTGGTGTAGTGGACAGCCTTCTGGCCCGGGTCCGATTCCCGACGCCTCCATTTCTTTCATTCTTTTGAAATTGGGATATTCTTTTTCTAGTCAACATTTCAACGCACCTTTTCTAGTCTAATGCTCAACAAATGCTTTTGTATTTTCCTGTATAGTTGGTTTTTTGTTATACCTGTCTAGAATAGTAATTTGTAACTTGTTATCAACATTTCTAAATCCAACCATGATCCAAAAGTCTGTGTTTAGAACTTTTATGCATAAAAATTACCGCTATTTAACCTTAATTTTTATATAAATTTTTTTTTGAAGTGTAAAGCTGCAAATATTGTGCCGCTGATAAACATTTATACACATTTATTAGGTTTTTGCAAAAAAATGACATTGTTTTTTGTCTATTTTTGTAAGGTCCTGTGGATTTGTGCGTAAACCAGTTATTACTGCGGAATAGTTTTGTGAATTCAAGCGGTGAGCTTAATTAGGTCAGAAAAGAGATGTGATCAGTCGCCTACCTGACTGTGATCTAGGGCAACAATAAGAGAAAGCGCAACAGAATAAGAAAGGATAGTGCAGAAATAACGACAGCAGCGGCAAATGGGAAACAGAAACACAATAGGGTTGCAACCTACCCATCCCACAGTTACACTGAAGTGACGATCAGGGACCGATTTATCAAAGCGAAGTTTTCATCATCGAAAATGTTCGTCATCAAAAACGTTCATTATCAAAAATTTCGGATTAATCAAACCATTTTTAACGTTGAACATAACACTAAATTATAACAAAATGTTCGTCTTCAAAAATGTTTGTCATCAAAAATGGTCACCGAAAATGTTCGTCATCGGAAGTTCTTCATCGAAAATGATCGTCATCAAAAACTTTTCGATGACAAGTTCTGGGCCCGATTTATCGAAGCAAAATGTACGTCGTTGAAAATGTTCGTCGTTGAAAATGTTCGTCGCTGAAAACTTTGGATTGATCGAAACATTTTCAACGACGAACATAACACGTAATTATATGACAAATGTTCGTCGTTGAAAAACAAATGTTCTTCGTTGAAAAACAAATGTTCGTCGTTGAAAAAGCAAATGTTCGTCGTTGAAAATGCTCGTCGTTGAAAAAACAAATGTTCGTTGTTGAAAAACAAATGTTCGTCGTTGAAAAACAAATGATCGTCGTTGAAAAATTTTCAACGGCGAACATTTCAACGAATGTCTTGAGCTCCGTTGAAGTGTTCGTCGTTGAAAAATTTTTCAACGACGAACTTTCAACGACGAACATTTGTTTTTCAACGACGAAGATTTGCTTTTTCAACGACGAACATTTGATGTTTCGATAAATCGGGCCCTGGTCTTTTATAACAGTATTATGTTCTAAATGACAAAAGATCGTCATCGAAAATTTATTTCAGCGGCGAACGTTTTAACTGATGTGGAGGGCTCTGAAGTTTTGAAGTCGATTTTAAAACAATAGTTCCTTCTCTAGAATGGACGAAAATTTAGTTAACAAGTACCTATTGCATAAAGCATTATGTTGTCTGCTGAACGAACAGAAAAGCGGCTGTAAGCAACTGACAAAGTATTAGACGTGTTTCACATATGTACTAGCCTTGGTTTAAGTTGAACAGCTTTTGCGATTTATAGCCTACAAGTCAATTTAACAGCCAGAGTATCGCTGAACTATTGGCCTCCAAGCGCCAGTTATTTTACAATGCAATTCAAACAAATAAAGTCAGCGTTAATGCTTTTCGGTAAGTGAATATATATTAACTGTTTTAGTAATGATACATAACTTTAAGTTCATGTACAACAAAACGTTTCTTATTACGCGGCGGCCTCAGCCGCCGCGTATATACTATATTCCAACTGCTCTATTTAACACGTATGTTCGTTTGCTGTACAGAAATACACTTGAAAAGTGGGTAGGTCTTAAAAATATATTGTATGTGTGGGCGTGTTTGTGATTAGTGTGTCATTATCGAACATCCCAGTAGTTTAGTGAATAACGTATTCTGGCTACCAGGCATGGCTGTTGTTATATTCGTGGGTGCAGTGTATCCTAAAGCCCACAGACGTTACAGACACAGATCATCACAACGCACAGATCATCACACAAGTGCCGGCAAATTTTGCATACTCTGACAGTAATAAGACTAAACCTATTACAACAATGTTTCCCAGATTGTATATTAGCACGTCAGAACCGAAACAAATTGAAGTAAAGAAACCATGAATGAAGATGAACCATGCGATGGCAAGATCAGCAGTTGCTAAT
Organism: Trissonchulus sp. WLG1_4; assembly: GCA_030248245.1. Taxonomy (NCBI): domain Eukaryota; kingdom Metazoa; phylum Nematoda; class Enoplea; order Enoplida; family Ironidae; genus Trissonchulus; species Trissonchulus sp. WLG1_4. Next base: position 5,587 of record JASANF010018980.1, on the reverse strand, counting down.
TTTGCAACTGACAAATTTGTGGCGCGCAAAGAGCGGTTTGAAGCTCTGGGTTTAAAGTAATTAGTAGTTTAGAGTGTACAAGCATTCATAAATGGCTTTTATAATATAGTTATTATTTCTTGACTTTACTTGAACCTTAACTTGAAAGCACAAAAACATGTGGCAGTTTGACAAATTATGGATGTAAACCTACATGTCTTTACACTTTACATGTGATGTCTATGGTGTAAAGGAGTTGCTTTAAAAATTTTGCTGCCGCGTTATATATTCGAAGAATATCCTCGGTGTACTAAGCACGTCGAATGAAATCTATGTATCGAAAATTAATTTAACTCTACTCGCAAAACGTGCTTGTTTGTAAAACTGTCAGTCAAAGCCGACGATGCAAGTTACCAACGCTATTATACTCAAGCCTTACTTTTAAAGTTATGAACGTTCTTCTAACGACTTCTTGTCATACAGTCTACGCCATCTAAATTTGAGATGCGTTGCAGGTTTGGCAGTCGCAAACTGCGAATCAAATGATCAGTCTTCCTGCTACTTCGAGAACGGTTCGGCATGTCTGTCTAATTTGGCGGTGAATGTTTTTGGTAAAATGTACCTGCCCGCAACACACAGCCATGACACAGTTTTGGGTGAATGGCTTGAAGAAGGCTTCGAAAAGAAAGAAGGACTGCATCTACTTTGCAAGTTTGTACTAATTTTTTTAGTTTTTTTGTAAATTTCAGGAAGTACATCACGATATTTTTTAATAAGTGAGTAATTAAGTAATAATAACGAACAGTGCGCAATCGTAATCTGGGTTGTCGCCTAAGTGGGTTGGAAAACAAAGCTCGCTGAGTGTAGTCTTTCTAGTTAATTCTGTGGTCTATCTGTGTTGTAGTCTATACGGGTTGTGGTGATAATGGAAGTCTGCCTGTGTATGTTAAGTACAGCTACTCAATTATTTCTGAAAATTTTTTTAATCTTTTTTTGGAAATTGCTTTTATTTTTTTATTTTTCTTTCATTTCGTTTTTCTTTCGGTTTTCAACAAAGTAAAGTTAGGTAATGGATGCCTGTCGTGTCAAGTAACAAATTTTTGTCAAGTCAATAGGTCACCCGTCCCCTTCTCTAATAACAGACAGCTACACATAGAATGTATGCGTGGCGGTTACTACATACCTACATAGATGTGTGCGTGCAAAAGGATGCATATATGTATTTATCAATACGAACCTAGGCAATCAACTATCAATTAATTTTAAGTTAGGTAACGAGTGGACAGCTAGTCAAAAATTCTGGTTATTTTAGCGAACGAAAGAATCTCGTTGACTGCTTGGGTTTCAACGGAGAGCTTTGCGTCACACAACCAAACTTTTATCGACAGTTTAAAATCAGCAATAAAGACGCGAAAACATACGCAAGAGCGTTTAAATTCATGAGCGTTATTTGCCAACCGGATTCCCTGGCAGGTTGGGTTATCACGTTATGACCCATAGTTATCCCACGACCTGACCAGGGCCCGATTTATCGAAACAAATTGTTTGTCGTTGAAAAAGCAAACGTTCGTTGTTGGAAAACAAATGTTTGTCGTTGAAAAACAAATGTTCGTCGTTGAAAGTTCGTCGTTGAAGTTGTTCGTCGTTGAAAAATTTCTCAACGACGAGCTTTATTTTTTTGGAACATTATTATGTTCAGAAAGACAAAAGCTCGTCGTTGAAAAAATTTTCAACGACGAACATTTCAACGGAGATCAAGACATCCGTTGAACTGTTCACCGTTGAAAATTTATCAACAACGAACATTTGTTTTTTAACTACGAACATTTGTTTTTCACCGACGAACATTTGTTTTTCAACGATGAACATTTGTTTTTCAACGACGAACATTAGTTTTTTCAGCGACGAGCATTTTCAACGACGAACATTTGCTTTTTCAACGACGAACATTTGTTTTTCAACGACAAACAGTTGTTTTTCAACGACGGACCTTTGTCCTATACTTACGTGTTATGTTCGACGTTGAAAATGTTTCGATCAATCCAAAATTTTTTACAACGAACATTTTCAACGACGAACATTTTCAACGACGAACACATTCAACGACGAACATTTTGCTTCGATAAATCGGGCCCTGGTGCCTGCCTCGGTTTAAATTACAGCAATAACCAAGCAGGCTTTAACAAAAATAACTTTAACTTAACTTTCGATAATTACTACTAACAAAAATAACGTTAACTATAAAGTCCGTCCAAATAATGCTGGACTCTGAGACAAAAATATACCCTAGATTTTGTTACGAAACGCATAAGTATAAATAGCATAGCGAAAACTCACGTATAGAATTATATTTATACTTAATAGTATATTAACATTAATATATACCACAAATAATTAATATTATATAAAAAATCTCATATATTTACCGTTTACTAAATATATACAGTCATATACGTACGTCATATATACAGTTAACTAAATTAAAAATAAAATCTGGAAAAGTAATCTATATTTCAGATACATTTATCTCATTTTGTTTTGAAATTTCAGAACTGTATAATAATTTTGACTGCTATCAACGTGTATACTCAATCCTTGACCGCGATTTTGAACAGTTGTGTAACAAATTTCGTCCGCAAGCTGTAAATTCTGATCAAGGAATGGAATGGTACCCATGCTTGTTAGCTGACTGAACTAGATTACTCCAAAGTAGCATAGTCACAGTCAAGCCCGGTTCATACTCGTCCTTGTCCTTGTCCTTATGGTTTTGTCCTCAAGTGTTTCCAGGAGAACTGCCTGGCTAACTAAACCAACTTTTTGCATGCAGATGGTTGAGGTTACTTCCAGACCATATACATAAAATTAGCCAAAAAACGCTTCTGTTAATTCTTCACATGAGCTGGCCGAAGTTTGTCCTTGTCCATGTCTCTTTAAGCTTAAGAACAAGTATGAACCGGGCTTTATCAGTTAAATCTCGTACTTGTCAGAGATAACGTTAAGTAGCTGAAGCTGACCCTTCCACAAAGGGGGATTTTTAAGACCATAGTTATACGTACGTTTCAGTATGATTAAGTGCATAATTTCGTTACGATAATATAATAATATCGCCTGAAATGCATCATTTCATGCAGTTTCTCATCTAATGCATCTCTATTCTCTACAGTATCGTGAGCAGCTTACAGGTAACGTTGTCCGTACACGGAAACTTAATTTCAGCAGCTGATGTGTGCAAAAATATCTAGCTATTATTTTTTTAATTTAGTCAAAAATAATACTGTTGTTGAGAAACAGCTGTTTAAAAATTACTAAATTTTGTAAAAATAGTCAAAAATGTCGAAAACACTACTTTTTTGTTATAACTATAGTGCAACTTAATATACAGAGCTTATGAAATTGCCCATATGTTTTCGTAACAGCGCCTCATACGTGTGCCAAATATTATAGAGTTTGTTGTTGATTCGAGCGCATAGCGACAAGCAGCAGTTTCATGCAAATTTTTTCAGTAATTTTTTGCTTTCAAAAGTCAGTACTTACACTAAGTTTGTCCCTGCCGCGTAAAGCTTTCGGATAATTAAAAATATTGAAAAACTTGTCCCGAAACTTCACACCCGGGAACCTACTTCCCACTCACCATGTTACGTCAGTATTTTCTTAGTTTTTTTAAAGAAGAAGAAAGTCAAATTTATGTTATAAAAATTTACACCGTCACACCGGAGATGCGGAGATGCAGGATTGCAGGGTGTGTAAATGAACCGGCCAGAGGGACTCACACAAACATCATTGCATTTAACGCCAGCAATCACTTATGTATTATTTATCAAAATCAAACTAAATGCTTTACTGTAGCATTTACAATGCTCAAGAAATTACGAAACAAAATAAGCATCTTGGTAATATATAGTTCGGGATATGTTACTCAGCCGCTATAAATGTTCTCTCAGATACATATTTCTTAATACGTGTCAAAAAACTGAAAAAGTTTTACTTTTCCTGTTGCAACCAAAACTGATACGAGTAAATTAAACACATAATCACAAGCAGGCAACTTCATTGAACTTAACACTCACACCTCTACCAGCATCAGACTAATTTAATATTATTCATTTATCATCTGCAAAACTTCCTCCAACCGTCGGTATTGCATATTCAGAACGAATGAAAAAAGTAGCACCACCAGTGCTGTTGTTGACTAATGACTTTCGTTGGGATGTTACAATTTGTAAAAATTTTAAGTGAAAAATATTTATTTCATCAATATACATAGGTATAGTGAAGGCATCATTAGTTAAGGATTAATTTAAGTTATAGATTAAGTATTAAATTTCAGTAAAATTTAGTTGGAAAGTCATGTTCCCCCCTTCTTTGAAAAATATTGACAATGAGAAGCTGATGTTTTGGATTACATATTGTAAACGTTTTGTCAAAAAATGACAACATTGCACCAACATGCCGAAATTATGGCCAATGGGGTGTCATAAATTTAAACTTCTGAGCCCTGTAAGATAATTTATTAAATATGTAGTAAATATTAGTTGTAAAGCTTCGGTAACTTTATAGAACCAATTATCCGTTTTCAGACAACAGATTTGTTGTATAATACATTAATCATTTGTAAATTTAAAATTTTGCCACCCCTATTCATGGCTACTTACACGTTAAATATGCTGCCAGTTTTTTTAACACTGGAAACGAAAAAGCAGTATAAAGACCTGACGCCGTTGAGGCGGCGGCAGGAAAAACTGCAAATTTGAAACTACCACCTTCAACGGATCCAGTAACACTTTTGCGTGGCTGAGCCACTTTACTACAAATCGGATATTATTATTGTAGCTTTGAGTATCAGCTCCAGGCCTGTGCCACAGAACCACTGAAGACGCGTTGTAGTGAAAAAACTGGTCATACTTTGTGTCTAGCACAAAAACGTGCAATGGAAGAATCGAATTGTGCCGTGGAACTACCGTGCTAATAATTATTTGTTAATTACTGTTTATGCTGTCGTTTTAAAGATGTAATAAAATTATTGGTGAAACTTAGTTGCACGAATTTAGTGTTTGTAACCGTCCGCTTGTAGTGTTTTCACAAGAAAATTGTACTGCAGCAATCCGTTACATTTACGGATTCTGTGTGCGCGTTTTTATTTGAAATTTAACTTTTTTTTGCTGTGATATCCACGGCGCAATATTTTACACATTGTACATTGTACACATTTTCTTCTGAGTAGCTCCGAAGTCTTTCAAAACTGTAAAAATGGAGAAATTCAAACACGTTTTGAAGTAAAAAAACTATAGTCAAAACAAAAAAGTAATTGTATATGAAAATGAGTCTCCCTGACACTTTGGGTGGGTCACTGGATTCTAAATCCAGACTCCTAACCATTGCACTATGAGACTGTTGAAGTAGAAGTTGGTAATTTCGACTTATGTCACCAAGATCTTCAAGCCTTGGGGTTGGGTGACAATTCACGAACTGTTTCGAACAGAACATTGTAAATTGTAGATAGTCAATTCAAAAAGTTTAATTCAGTTATTTATTATTTTATTAACTGGTAACACAAAACTGTTTATTGCAGTCAGGCAACATGTTTTTTTCATATCGCTTTCGCTTAGGT